>QVOA01020405.1:0-45531 GCA_014825685.1 Pseudomyrmex cubaensis
TCAGCGCCGACCTTTAGCCGAACGCACGTCAGTGAGCCGTGCGGAGCGCTCACGCACACCAGGCGCGTGGTTCACTGACGTGCGTTCGGTTAAAGGTCGGCGCTGATTGGCTTGATTTATTCAATAATTACTCCTTTATTATATGTAATAGAAAAAAATGGTTCAGGATTTTTCGATTCAGAATAACCCCTTCTATCTACCTACGAGCGGTGATACGGTCATTACCAGACACCCTATATATATAATGTCGCGTTTTCCCGAATTATTTTATATACATAAAACAATGCGAATTTCGTATAATAATATTGTTTTACGTGATAATATCAATATATTGAAACGATGAAGTGTGAGACCTTCTTTTCTTTTAATGCGATTTTTAACACAAAAAAGCTTACATTTTCTTCGCATATTTTACCCTATAAGTAAGTCTTCTCTCGGCTAATCGTCCATGTCTCACACAACGAGCTCATTTTTCTCGCACATTCTAAAGCAGCAACACCATCAATTTTCCTGCAAATCGCTTAATCTTGCCTACCTATTGCAGCTAATCCTAGATACGTGTCAGGAATTGTTATTTCATCTGACACGCGTCTAACCCTTTCATAACTCTTTCATCAGCTATCGCATAACTTTCTTACTTTCCAAATCCATCCTCTTTCTACAAGCAGTAAATACGCGTATGCCGTTTATCTTGAAAATTCGTGGAAAATATATCAAAGTATCGGAAGCGCCTGTAAATTTCGCTTCGTCGCCGTGAGTGATCTCGAGGGCGGATCTGACACGATTATGGACGCATTGACGGTCGAATGTCATCGCCAGTTGAAAATTACTTCACTCACTTATACTCACACTTTCTCTCATCTACGGTAATTATTTAGTGATTATTATAATAAAATGTAACATCCAGTGTCATATAATTTAACGTACTCTTTGCGTTTCCAATCTTTACGCCGATGTCACCTCAGGATCAAGGAATATGCGTCAATGATTATGTGTGAATTGAGTGACGCGCAATAATTAATCGCTCCTCCAAATTTGTTGGTCAAATAATTGTTGATAAACACGCGACATATTTCTTAATTTGAATGAATCGATGCAGTACATTATACATTTAAATATTCAACCTTACATCTATTCTATTTTGTATTTTACATTATTCTTTGTACTGAATCTTCCACTTATATTAAAACATGTGAAATTTTTATATAATTCTGTCAGAACAAGATTTTTATATAATTCTGTCAAAACGGTTTTATTACATAATTAAATAGATATTACACGACAAAATACTTTCGATTTCTTACAAATAAAGATCCGGAAAGTTTAAGTTTAAGAAATTAAATAAATCACTATTGCAATAACGCATGCAATAATCGTTGTTGATGGTTTCTCTAGAAGAAATGGTTTCTTTTGTTACAAAGTTTTGTTACATGTAAATAAATATTATGCAATCAAAACATGTCGATTTACCACAAAAGAAGGTCCGGAACGTCTTCGTCAAAATATATTTTTGTTGCTCGTTTCAAATTTCAACAACGATATTAAAATCAAATAATCAACATCAATATATACTTCTAAATTAAAATATGTTTGCTGTTCAGCAAATGAATGATGGCTCCTATACTATTATACTATCAATATCGATCGTTTAATATTCTTGGTACTTTCACTGAGAGAGAGAGAGAAAAAAGAAGCTATTGGAGATGATCACGTTGCAAAAGTGCAACTGGAGATGTGTTTGAGGCGATTTGATACTCCTTACGACATTAAACAAGCGCACTGGCATGCAAAATATACCGTTCAGCAACTAGATATCACTGTGATTACTGTTGTTTCTCCAGAGATCAGGTCCAGAGATCAGTAAACATTCGGCGATACTTGCTCAAACGGTATTGGGTGATATTGCATCAAAAGCAGTTCATTCAATCAATCGGTCTGATCCATCAATTGTTTAACACAAAAAAAAGAAAGTAGAAAAAAAAGAAAGAGAGAAAAGCTGCTATTTAAGTACGGCTTTCAGCTTAAAATGCTCCTCTTCGATCATAAGCATAGTTGCCCCTTTTTCTCGATTTTTCTCAGACGTGAAAAGCGGCACGCACGCATAGCCACTTTTCCCTCGATAGCGATTACGTGCCTGGAAATGCTAATATCGGATCATACCAACTTGATTTATTTTACAACTAAAAATCGGGATTAAAAGCATAAAATAGAGAAGTATATTGTAAATAAAAAAATTTACACACACACATCTGTCTGTTTTTGCTCGCATCTGCCTAAATTCCTTGTTTAAAAAAATTAATTTTTCTCTTTTTACTCTATCATAGCAGGTCTCTATCATAGCACAATTAACTGCCATTTACAGCAGTTTTCTGTTTTGTTTTGTTTTGTTGTTTTTTGCTTTTTGGTTATTCCGACAGATATTTCATTGCCATTTGGTACCGAATCGAAAACCAATCGTTTTCATTCCGAGGCGTCATGTCGATTCATTTGAGTCCAATCGATCGATACTTCTGTCTAATGAAATAAGCGCAACGCTCGGCGTTAGACAAAGATATCAAGCTGTTTCCGGAGAAAATCGTTCTTTTCGCGCCCGCAAACAAAAATGTATAGCAGCGTGATAAAATTTAGCTTCAATGGCTGATAGGATCGTAAACTAAACCTCCTGTTTCACAGCTCTTTTAATGGATCGCAAAAAGTTAATTTAAAAAAATTGACAAGAAAAGAACCAACTATATGCTTCCTATCGCATGTACAAATATATAAAAAATCGAAATTTGCAAATACAACTTGCGTGCAAATTGACGCATACGTCGTCATATTTGATAATCCGTTTAAGTGCAATATTTAGAGCAATCTATGAGAGAGAAGCGATTGAAAAAAATCACAGCAAGTTGCAATGTGATGATATTTGCCTTCCGCGCGTACTCTACTGATGCATATTCTTGTATGTACCAAACTAATTGCTTTAAACTCAAACTGCTTTTTCTCACACAAGAATATTTTACGCGGTCATCGTAAAAATTAATTAATCGCGATTAATTTTCGCGTTGTCACATCTGTTACAGAAATTATCGTGCATAAAAAGAAGTCGCATATCTGTTGATTTCTTTTGTCAAAATCAGAAAATGTTTATTCAAACGCAAAATTAAGTTTACGTTTTTAAGCACGATAAAGATTTTATAAGTAATTCTAAAGGATCTTGCTAATCTATAAGTAACTTTGAAGAACGAGGAATTTCACTTTTGAATTGATTGATAAACCCGTACAAATGAAGTTTGATGTTCGCCGAATACTAGAGAGAAACGAAACTACTCCAATTAGACTTTCCGATTTTGCACTCGTGTTGGAAGCATCGTTTCGGGAACTATTCTGAGTTTATGATAAGATAACGACTGAAAAACGAGAGCCCAAATGGATACTTTTTCCAATATAAGATAAGTGAGTAGTAGCCATTAAACTGTATTTATCGATCATCGAATCGAACTACGTAATAAATCGGCTCTTCGTGCTACACTAACTTATATGAGCTATTTCTTAGTAAAGCAAACATCGTACATATTGAGTTATTAATTAATGAATGTGAGTCAATGAGCACGTCGGAAGCGATGGTCGGGACTCTGTCGGCGTGTATGATTTTCATTTGTATAAAAATGACTTACTTAATGCAATCTTAGCAATAAGAGGCGAAGCAAACAAGCGCGAGCGGCATGACTTCTTGCAATCAACTGATTTTCACAGCAGTACTAAACTAAAAATCATACATGCCTACAGAATACGGGCCATTGCTTGCTACGCACTCATTGGCTCACATTCATTAATTAATAATTCAATAAATATTTTGCAAAAATAATAAATGACTTTTCTGTTTAGATTGACTTTCTGTCCAATCTATCTTTATACTTCAGCTGTGTCAAAATTTTTCATCAGACATCCTGTATAAATGTAGTATATAAGTACGTGATCTTCAAAAGAAGTACGGAATTTCAAAAGAAACGCATAGATACTTTATTGTCAAGCAAAACAAAATAATTCAGGTGTTTCTTTTTCTGTTATTGTGATACAAATATCGAATTAGTGTTGTTTTCTGATCCGTTAATACGAATTGTACTATCTATTTGTTAGAATCGAACATAGTAATCTCAAGAGACAATAATTACGTTACCTAGATTTAAGCGTAGCAGTCGAGGGTTAATCGCGTCCTGTAATTGTAGGAAAGACCTACAATGATTACATAGCTTCACTCACGTTTAGCAAATAACAGCGTAGCGTAAGGTGGTAGTTCGTTCTGCTCGGCGGAATATCGTGTTTTACGAGAGAGACGATTGACATCACGCATAAAAGCGGATTGAAATAACGCTTAAATAAATTAAATTTGCGACTGTTATCGCATTTATAGAAAATAACATTAATACTATGCAAAAAGAAATTGTATGATAAGAAAAAAGATATTGCCACAAAGTTAATAATATTGAATTTCTTATAAAAAGACGAACGAGAGAGTTAATCACGATATGTATATTTATTTTCTGCAAAAGCTGCCGCTCTGTGTTTTGTTACACGAAGAAAGAAGTTTACGCGAGGGAAGAATAGTTGAAAGATATAAAACGCGCTTCGTTTCACAAGTAAACTCTCTCCTAAATTTAATCGTAGCTTATTCTTTTCCCAACAAAAATAAATTAGCGGATACGTTAAAGTTCTTTACTTTCACGGTAAAATCAATTTCCGATGGCAGATCTTTTGCAGTTTGATAAATGAAAAAACTAAAATAACACGGATGTATACTTAAATCTTTCCTTAGTTCAACGCACAGTACAAACCTGAAATAATGAGCGAGAAGGGGAGAGCAGGTCGAAAACGTAACTTGCAATCGATACGAAAGTACGTCAAAGAATCTTGCACGATTCAACTCACAGCGAAAAGATAGTTACTCTTAAATAAAGTACTACATAAAAGTGCTCGAGCAGAGATAATGCGTAAAGATCCCGGGATTGAAAATGTCAATGATCTCGTTTTTCTTTTCTCGCAATCTTTGAGAAAGACCATTCTCCTGAAAGTTATAAAATGTGTATATGTATAAATATACACGCCACGAAACTTGCATTTATGTGAATTCCGAAGAACTGCAGGTGACAAATAAAAACCAACTAAAGCACTCTTTAAATGTTCTCTTTAAGATATAAACGCTTCCAAAATGTATTTATACAATGTTTGAGAGAGAGAGAAAGAGAAGAGAGTATCCGTGTGGACATATCAGACACAATGTGACGAATTAAGAAACATTCACTTTTACGTATTATTCAACGACATTTCTTCCGTAAACTGCTACAATAACTAGATAGCTTAAATGTTTCAAGTGTGCAATAAACTTAGTCGTCTCAAAAGAAAAGCTAAATATATGAGCTTTTGACTTTGCGCACGGCGCAATAAACCAATCCCCGGAATGAAGGCCATTCTATCGTAACAATATTTTTCCTCGTGCGTTTCTTTTCTATGCTGTTACTGCTGCTTTTCTGTTTCTCTTCCTCTCTCTCTCTCTCTCTCTCTCTCTCTCTTTCTCTCTTTTTCTCTCTTTTGCGTAACTCTCCCATAATTCACCGTTGAGTATCGAGATACGCTCGATTCTGCATCGAATTGAAAACGGCGAAGCGGAAGAAAAGTTACTTATTACGCGACCGATGTGCCGCCACCCAGCAAACAGCTGATTGCATATCATTTTATCGTATATAGCTTCGATTAAAGTAAACATCGTTCAGGAGTAGATTTAATGTGACTCGTGGTCACACGACTATGAAATTGCGGAGATACAGTCGCGTCACATGGCATAAACCATGAATTCTAAGCTTGTCACGGTATCTTATAATACTTTTGCTTTATCTTTATAAGCTGTCTATGTTTTAAATATTTTGTGTTTTAAGTATAGTAGAACTTTTGTTTAGATAATTTAATTTAATATGAGTATACATAAAACAAAATCGTAACGTATGTAAAACGAAATAGTAAAATTACTTATCATTTATTTAACATACTTTGTTTTGTCTACATTGATGTGGGCTTTATATAAGAAATTTTATTTTATCTGTGCTCAGGATAGAACAATATTTCATTCTCGTGAAAAATGCATGCATACTTAAGATTTATTATTATTCGGCGCATGTTGGAAATTACTTTTATACTTTGCATGATAGTGATGGAAAAATCTACAATTCAAGGGATTAAGCGATAATCATACAAGCGTATGAACTCGCGACGCGACCGCGGGATTGGATGTCGAAATCCGACGGCTTACATAATGCATGAGTAAGATAACCGTCTCGACGACTGACGCGAGTCATTCCGGTTTTATAGCAGCTTCTGACTCACTTGTACGCGCCCACTAGCAGCTTTCACGTCGCAAAATTAAATTTCCTATTACTTATATTTAAATCTCAATATTTTATGGATCAACAGATACACGAAATAAATCAACTATGTTGAAATACACAGACCTAAAAGAGAAAAGTTTTGATTTATTAAAATAAGATTTACAGAAACCTTAATTTGCACAAAACATAAATTTGTAGGTTGAAGAGTCTTTGTACAATACATTCTGACTTTTAAAAGCTTGAAATGTATTGCGGCACATGGATTGAATTTCATTCTATCTGACAACCACTACATGCAAATACAATTCGAATCATCGAAAAATTTTACTTCTCTCTCTCTCTCTCTCTCTCCTCTTCTCTGTCTTTGGAAATCGGTGTAAGTTTCATTCCAATTAAAATCGTCGACCTCTCATTCAATTTGCCGGGCAAACCATCAGTACTCGAAAAAGAGAAAAAAATATTTCAAGCACGCTGTTCGCATTTGTGAAATGCACGACGCGAAACCAACTGCGTCGGTTGCATACAAAACACAACGTATGTTTGCACACTTACTCTTCTCTACTTTCTTCTTTTTGTTTACAACTGTCGTCGGATCTGGCAGACCAACAATTTTCTCGTGGTTTTTAAATTTTCTGACATAAAGATTAACAACAAAACATAAAACGTTGTCAGATATATACATATATATAAATACATTACATATTTAATTGTTATATGTTGTTAAATATTAAATTGTTATGTTTTTTATTTTATTTTATATATATTCAATTACATTTTTCCATCTTATATACATACACAATAGATACACAAAATATAAAGTTTTTTTTACAACAAATTTAAGCTTGTGATAGCGCTGAACTAACGTAGTTTTAATCAATATTAGCTGATATGCTGAATATATGTACAAATATATTTTTAAACGTAAATTAAAATACACAAAAGTTCGAACTGACTTCAATTTGAAAATTCGTCTAAAGTGCTCAATTTATATCTAAAATATATATAATATATACACTATCCAATTTACTCTCTTATATAATTTAAAAAATCTATTGCAAGAAAGATAATCTAGTTATAAGTCGAACTCAGATTCTTCCCACATTCGTGCAGTCGCTTTTAACTAAATAAAATTTTTTATTTTTGAAAAAAAGCATAAGAATGTATATGTTTCTAAAATTGTCGAAAAAAGTATATGGAACATAGCTCAGTCTCTGATCCTGCTTATCAAAGAAGAGTCACATATAGACGCACTTATGTTCTCGCAGTTTTATGAATAAATGTATTTGCGTCTTTGTGTCCTTTATGAATATATGTAAGCGGGATCAAATCTACGCCATGCGGTATTTTCGGGTTATATGCTTCGAGACTAGTGCAGGCAAAAGTCGGTCGTAGCAAAAGTTCCGCTTGAACGTTATAAATCAGCAAGATAAATCTCGGTCTTTAATCGAACAATTGGAATTATTGTCAACGAAGCACCTAAGTCATGGCTCTCTGAAGTATAATCGTTTTGAATGAGCTTTTACGAAATAGATCATAAATTATGAATTTTAGACCGCTTGCGTCTCAGGTATAGAAAATTTGTCATATTGACGACAAACTGAAACTTCAACAATTTCACAAATTTAACTACAGTCAAAATTCTAATTCCAATGAAAGAAAAATTTTAATGTTCAAATATGGAAAGCTGTAAAATATTTATTTAATTTCAAGCCAATATTATCTTTGCTCTTTTTAATATGGTTGCGTTCTATTATTCACTGTCAGAACTGAAAACTATCAGAATCACTGTCAGAACTTATAGTTTACGTGACATATATTATAGATTTCCAATACTGACAGTGAATTTCGGAACGTAGCTTATATCAGAAAAATATAAAGAAAAATATAAAGATGTAAAAACATTTCACACTCATGCATATAGAACACATAAATAATAAAACATATGTGATAAATATATGTATTTGTTTTCTCATATAAAAAACAATGTATGTTCTAGATATCTAAAGATTATAGATAAAAATTGTCTTATATATAATATGTGTGTATATTGAGAATCATCTAATTAATTTGAGATTAATAAGTAATAAAACATCATTATCGATTTCAACTATTGTTCACAATATTAATTAACGCCTTAAAAACGCACTATATCATTTGTTTTGCTTTACGGACGTAATGCAAATTTAATCTTACAAATCGTTACAAACATAATTACTCTTAATTGCATGTCAAGCGATCTCTTCGACGGAAGGAATTTGCAATTACTCAATTTATTTCAAGCAGAATTTATTTCTCCGCATCTTTCTTTTCATTTTTAATTCGCATACTTCCTTTAATAGAAACAATTATTTATTTAAAAATAATCAATATTTTTTTAGAAATTACTTTGGTAAACAAGATCGAGAAATTTATAAAGAAAAATATATGTGTATATACAAAATATACATATGTGTGTGTACATAAGTATACATGTGTGTGTGTGTGTGTGGGAGATAAAATAGTATTTCTACTATAAATTAATTCTCATGTGTGTGATATTTTTTTCTATTAAACTCTAATATTTACCTAACAATTTTCCACAAAAAATTGATACAAAATCTTTGAATACGCTCTCTTTTATCTTCTATATTATATCTTTTATATTATTCTAAATTACACTTTCAAAATATTTTACTATATCTATTATAATACACATGACATGTGCGCATCTAAAGACGAAGTTTCTTATGTTACAATTATTTTTGTTTTCAAAAAATTAAACGATTTCTTTTTTTAATTTCTAAAACGAATATCTCTTTCTTGTTCGTACAAAATCTGTTTAATTAGAAAGAAAACATTTTGTAATATTTTAACGAAAAGAATACTCTCTGGTATGTTACTCCTCTATGCTAATCGTCGCATACTTTTTTGTCGAGTAATATAGAACATATTTGCACGAGCAAATTTAGAACGACGAGGAAGTGGACCGTCACGTTTTGCAGTCTCTTTCCGACTTCCTCGTTACGCAATTTGTCTTTTACAACCCTCCGGGCTTTGCGCGATTGTAAAGCTCCAACACTGGGCGTCTGTGTAAAACGCAATATTTCCGTTGTCATTCGTTTCGTTCCTTATTTCAAATAGGGCCACGTAGCGCTTGTAAGATGTCGTGCTTGCAAAAAAGGCGTAAAAAGTGGCAAATATCAGTAGATTTATAATCCGTGAGAAATGATGTGGTTAAGTATTTTAATTTCCATTTTTGCTTCATGTTTAATGTAAACAAGTCTGTATTAAAAATCGTGCATTCTGTATAACTCTATAAGATTTGGAAATTTTCTAATAAATATGGCAAACTGTTAAATAATGTGCATAATATTCTTCTGTATTTTTTCTACAATCGGATAAACAAACTATTTTTCATGAGTTTTTATTTATTAAATCTCTATTATTGCTTACTGAATGCACCGTAAAGATATATCTCAATAATTTCTGATGGAAATTTTTCTATCTATTGGCAATTTAATAATATAGCAAAATATTATTTTTTGATAATAACTAAGAGAGTAAGATAATTAGATAAATTAAAGTCAATAAGTCACGGTGGCGATTATAAGTGAAAATTTCATTAGCAAAATAATGCTAATATTTCTAATTAGCAATAATTCAGCTGTTATCATTGATGAATGAACATTTAATTCAGCTATTTAATTTCCACTTTGCTGTAACGTTATAGATACATACATGTAATTTTGATGTTACAGAAAAATATATAAACTATTCAGTGGTACAAATGTATATACATATAACACTTTTTTCTTCGGCAATAAAATACATATCACAAATATTATAGTTTATTAATAGTAACTATATAAGGTTGTTATACATAATGGCCATAAATACATTTGATTATTAAAAATTTGGTTAAATAAATTTGATATATCGTAAATTTTGTATTGTAACGTTTCTAAAATTGTGAATCACGAGAAACAGATTGTATTTTATAGATAAATATAATATCCGATATTAATTTTGTTTATTTAAATACATTATTGCAAGATAAAATTATAAATATTAAAAAAAGATATGTTTTAAAATATATTATACTAAACGTGAAACTATGTGCCTACTATTTATATTATACTATAACTTAAAATTATTTGTGATAGAAAATCCATCGAAAAGGTGAAAGTTTTATAGTACTATTTTTGTTGGGTATTAAAATACGTAAAATTAATTTGCATGCGAAAATTTGTCATCGCAACAACTATTGGCGAGTCTATCTCAGCGCGCCGCACATTGCATGTATCTATCTGCCGGAATGAGGTAAAACACTCCACAATGCGGCATACCGCAGACCTACAAATTAGCACAATGCGAGTGGTAGCCAAAGTTAGCAAACAGGTGACCACATGCGAGAATGCTGAAGATGCCAAGAAGTGACGAGACTACATGACACCATTCTACGTTGTCGCCGTGTGCTTAAATTAGTCCAACATCATATTGAGATCAAATCTTCTCAAAAAGTAGTGCCTAATGTATTCTACGCGTCACATTCTATCTAATTCTAATTACGTAAAAAAAAACGTATCGCATGTCTACATATATGTAATAGGTTTAATTCATCTGCGCTAATAAAATTATTACAAATAATATTCGACGACTTATATTTTCGCATAATATAACGCATGGCTATATTAATAACTATCCTTTAATAACTATCCGAATTGTCTATTTATGCTTTTATCGCTAAAAAATATATTTTTGTACAAAAAAAATATATATTTTGAAGAAAAATATATTTTTTAGCGATTTGGTTTAGTGTATCACTAACAAATAGATTGAGAGCGGAAATCTGAAGACCGCTAAATCTCAATTGTGCTAAACTTATATCACGATACTGATGAAAGTGCATACCGTGTTGTGTGGAGAGTTCAGATATCTTTCACTCAAACTTATATGTGTTTATAATACCATATTATTTTCTTCTATAAAAGCATCGATTTATAATAAAACTTAATTATTAAGAAATTTAAAAAGTTTTTTTTATGTAGTCTTCAGAAATTTAAACTAACTCGAAGAAACTTTTTCAAAACTCTTCTTCTGTTTAATCAAGATTGATTATCTAGTTAAAATATTGTCATTTTTTGTAATTTGTTTCTGACTGTATCTGTATAGCTGATGGACATTCGATATATGTGACATCAATCGGAATCACAAAGACAAGGATAAAGCGACGAAATCTTTTATGTAGTGAGCTCATTAGTCAGCCCAATTTCGTGGGCTCGTGTACGCGACACTCGTACATGCCGAATCAATTTATCGCAAGCGTAGAGAAAAAGGCGTCGAGAATCGAGTAGAAAAAAGTGCCACAGCTGATGACACCGGCCAAGTTCATTCTGTTCCTCGCGGCGGGAAAATCCACGCTCGGAAGCATCGGTGAGAATGATGTTCGATAAAAGACTACATTGCCGCGAAGTCGACAACGAAACGAAAAGTTCTATTTCGCCAAAAAGAACGAGTCGAATTCCATTAAGAACAATGCAGAAAGACCGTGCAGATGCTATTTTCTCAGAGCAAAACTCGCTGTCGAAATACGACGGACTTCTTTCTATTGACTTTGCTATTGGCAAAATGAAGTGGCGCTAGCTGAACTGATGGAGAGAGATGAGACAGTTTATTACTTTATCGAGATACCGATAAAATTCATTTAATATACTCTATATATCTCTTCCTCTTACCGTGCATAAAATAATACGCTTTCCCCGTATAATATGTTCCTGCTTTGTATATAAGTAAAATTGTAATACTTTTTTTAAAAAGTATTTTTTGTACATTCAATTACTATTGCAAGTAACACATTATATTTACGTTACAAGTATATTACATAGTTGAACGATAAAACTCGACTGCGCGTTATTATTTCATGCCGCGAGCCGGTAAGTGTATTACAATATCGAAGTTTGACCGACCTCGTTACACACTGCACACAATCGGATATGTAGTGACATCGGAGTACGTCGACCTTTTGAGTCGGTACGACTTGTCATCATTTATTCACGAGGACACCCAGATACCGCGATCGCGCGGATAAATTCTACAGTCTCGCTCGTCGTTGATACGAATCGAATCTACCATTTGTATTACAAATAATATTTGCATCAACGTGAGAGGGAATATATTCTCGTAAAGAATAGTTGTTTTTTGTTTCGTTAAATTATTTGTTCCTTTATCTATTAAATCATACTAATTTATACCGCAAATTAGAAACATATAAATGCACCTTATATCGACCGAAATTTTTAGTGCAAAATATTGATAAAAAAAACTTATTGATAAATTTCTCTTCGCTCTTTCAGCAAATAAACTCTGATTTCATTCTATTCAGATACAATACGTAAAAATACTTCGTTTTTTTCTACTATTCTTAGCATAATACAAGTTAACACTGCAAAGTTTCGTCTTGCAAATAAATCGACATTTCACAAAATAATAAATTCGTGATATAGAAGAGAGAGAGAGAGAGAGAGAGAGAAAAAAGTTGAATCTTTTATTCAACTTTCAACTTTATCAACTTTACCCATTCAAAGTCGCATGTGCGCACGTGACCGAACGTCGCTATCTTGTTATAAACACTATTCTTGCAACTACAGCCAAATATTTAAGAAAATGTGCGATTATCGATTGTTGTTCTCAGTATATAAATCACGTAAAAGTGATCGTTTAGCACGCGTGATACTGACTTGCAATGTTTTCTGGCGATTTTCCAACGAAATACGATTCTCTTCCGCGCGCCGCAGAAAATATCATTTTCTTCGACGGTATCCGGAAACCTATCTCTCTCTCTCGATGCATTCCAACACAAATCACATGCCTTCTCATCCGCGAAGAAGCATTCTCTCTCTCGCCGTTAGCCTCATAAACTCTCTTGGCATTCACCAAACCGAAAAGAAGATCCTTTCTCGTCGAAGATCTCACTGCTCTTTCGACGTTCTGACGCGCTTTTTCCCAACGACCTCAGTAACTTAAATCAAAACTATTGTAAAGCTACGAAAATAATATTTTGAGCTTTTGTGTAATTCTAGCGTGAAATTCGCGTTTGCTTTTAAAACAAAATTATCTCTTTGCATTCCGATATCGGAGAGAAAAAGTATCTCTGTATATTATAAAATACGAGAAAAAAACGACATTCGCTCTTTAAATTTCGTAGAGTGCAAATGCATTCAAAAATTGAGTGACTGTTGAATCACTCGAGATCGAATGATTTTTCGCTCATATGTGTGTGTGTGTGTGTGTGTGTGTGTGTGTGTGTGTGTGTGTGTGTGTGTGTGTGTGTGTGAAATGAGTTTTTTCCCACTTTTTGTAGAATAAATATTTTATTACTCTGTATCATTGAAGTAAATATGTGTATGCTGTGTCGTAGAGCGAATATTTTCACTCTGTGTAATGCAGATTGAATATTTTCATTTGTGTGAAAAGTGAAGTGAATAAGCGCATCCGTTATAAGTAGCGGTTTGGCAATAACTATCGCGAAATTGAGTCTCAGCAACTGAATCAGTAAAACAAACGGTGATGCAAACGAAGGTTCCAGGTTTCGAGTTCAATCGAGGAGATGATTTCATACAATACATACGGTTTTTTCTCTGTGAATTAGTATTAGAATAAATTGAGGTAACCGAGAAACATATTCAAAAAAATATATATGTATATTTCATTATTCCTTGGTGTAAATATCCACTCTCTTCTGAAATAAGATTTCACTAAAAAAACTTTTTAGAGAGCGAAAGAATTTTCATTTATTATTCAAAAAAAAAGATATATATAATTATTTTATTTGATCTCTCTACATAATCCATTCGCGTGTCATATCAACTGCGTATGAAAGAAATAGACAAGCACTTTTCAAGTGATATATCGTTGCAAACTGACAAGGGATGTGACAAAGCGAGAGTCATCTTTAGTGTGCGGCAGTACTAATTAGGCAGTTGTTCTGATTCCGAAACTTTGTGATTAATTTACGAACGAGTTTAACACAAGTTGCCCGCTCTAAAAAAATGTGTTATTCGCTATATCATCCAATGTATTTTAAATTACGCGCACTCGACCAAATCGATGTCCGGATCGTAATCACCGATGTTCCGACTGTTTATTTAGACAGATTTTACAATATATTTATTACATTTCACTGTGTGGGAATCCGCCGCGCATACAAATCATACCGACGCGCTTATATTCAGCGAATAAACTGCGATATTTTGCGAAAATCCAAGTGTGCCTTACCATCCGTCTCTGGAGACGCGTTTGTACATCTCCGCAACTCTTTCGCACACACTCACGTCGTCAGCATCTACAGATGCATTTCTCGCATACGGGACCGCTTGTAAAATGTAACGCGCGCATCGAAATGTGAGACGTCTCGCTCGCGGTTGTAATATGCCTGGGTAACATAGAGTAAGTTAGATTAAATGTCCCGCGAAACACGCGCTCGTTCTTTTTTTTTCGACGGCTCTGTTGCACCGACCCGGATAATCTGGTATTTCTCAACGGTAAGCAAGAAATTTCGTATAAGGGACGGACTCGCTCGGTTCTCGCAAACTTCCAATCTCGTCGTTCTCCTCTCCAAAGGGAACTTCGCTTACGAACAGAGAAATAGAAATAGATGAGATGGAGAAAATGTAAAAGAAAGGTGTAAGAAATAAAATTACAAAAACTTCGTAGTAAGAATAGAATATTTTGTGTATATTACGCAGATTGATACTTTTTTTGAACTTTTAATAATTAAGAAAAATTTCAATTTTAAGTATATATATAGTTATTGTTTCGTTAAAAAGTAAAACAAAAGTAAAACGTCACTATCAGCAGACTGCACTTAACTTGTTTCAGTAGTTTTTTAAAAGTGAATAGCTTGTTTCGCGACCTCCGTGTGCGCGCTTTGCCTATTTTCTCATTCAACTCAGATCCTGTCGTAAAATGTAACATGCGATTCTTCGGTGCGGTACGGAAGACATCATTCTGTCTAGATAACCTTATTCATGGGCGCACACATCTCCATCCTTATGTCCCGTGTATGTTCCGGAATTTCTCGCGTATCCTGGAGACGAACGGAAATTTTTCTCGATCCGGCTCTTAAAGCATATTTTCCTTGCAGAGCTTCCTTTCAAATTTTTTATTTCACGTTTTTCTCGCGTCTGGAAAAAACTATATTCCGCGATGCAAAATATCTTCTGCCACATCCTTCGTAAAAAAAAGTATAATTGTCATGACAGCTGAGAAATCGATTTCTTTCGCCAGAGTACACGTGCATTACAAAGATTTTTCGCGAATCAAAAGAATTCGCGAATCACTAAAGATTTTTAAAGATCGATGAATAGTTTGATAGCGACTCTTTGAAAATCAGAACATTTGGATAATTGTGTCAGAAACAAAAACTCAAAATTAATAAATAAAACTTGAATGCAATGTTAAAATACAGTGTACAAAATAAGTTAACAAAAGCAGTCAACAACATATTATAAAGAAAAGTAAATCTCTGAGATCGTGATTGAAAAAACATATTTAAATTAGAGTTACAATAAATAGAAAAAAGCATATTCAAGCCGAATACAAAATGCGAAAGTGTAAAAAATATCATAATTTATTATAAATCTGATATTTTTAGCGGTTTGTAAATTTTACTTACATTACTTTATTTATAATATTTTTGGCCTTTTTATTTTAAATATTATTAATTCATTTATAAACTTACAATATTATAAACTTAGTGATTAAGTTTTTTTACGTTGTTTTTATCCGTCTGATGATGCCTTAAAATAAACATACATTTATATTTAGTTTAATTCTTAGATAGAGTTACTAAAAGCTAAAATGTCTATTGTTACAAAATTTTATCACATTGTTGCATTGTTGTAAATATAAATATTTATGCGTTCGGATTCTTCATTGAAATAACGTTCATTCTCTTAAGAAAAAATACGACAGAAAACTTAAGCAAACATTATCGGATTTGCTGCTAACTCGATCGTAGCTGGCAAGCGCAGTAATTTATAGAGTGTGCTCGAATTACAGCGACATTGCGAGTGCAATCGAATAAGAGCAGGTATTTCACTATTAACGACTGTTCCAGGATTCTCTAACGAGCGCAAAAAATACTACACGAAAGAATACCATCAATGTGTTCTAACACAGATCACGCATCCTTCGGTCACGAACACAGATCTCCTCAAATCGTTCCCTGGACATACCGACAAAAATACCAGCAAACCCGCTAATTTAATTGTGTCGAATACCGCACCATAATTCCTGCTGCACGAATTTGTTTTGACGTACCAGTTGCGCGTTATTTGAATATAATAACAAAATATTGCAAAAAATGTAGAAATGACAAAAATTCTCAAATGTTTTTTGTTGAGCAATTCCTCGAAAACATTAATAACATAACAATACTACACAATAATATAACATAAATTTTATAAATATTAATTTAAATAAAAAATTAATTTTATAATAGGCAATATTCGATAAAAATTTAAGTATATATGTTAGACATACATATGTAAAAAAAAATTTTTAAGCCGCGATCGAGATTAATGTCTCGAATATTTGTAATAATTATAGCGCTTAGAAATTTTCTTCTTTAATAAATCACTCTGTTATAGCATACTTTCTTTGTCTTTTATTGAAGCAGTCTCGTCTCTCAGACAGCAAATCGTCTTTTACGATTAAGCGTTCTCTCGAACTATAAACAACAATTTATTTCTCCGCTGGATTCTTCCGAAAAGTGTTCGCTCATAAATTACACACCACAAAAACTTCCGAGTAAATTTATATTCTAATATGCTTGTTATCCGACGGCCGGATTGTTAAAAGGAAGGCAATTTCGTCCGAGTGCGAGTGGTTCTTCCCAGATTCATTAGAAGTTCTACCATAGCGTGTGATAGCTTTGTCGTTACATTTCCAACTTTTCTACAAACAAGTCACGCCTCGGTAGCAAGCACGCGAAATAGGACACCCTATTCTTGAACACGAAAACTACTATTTTGCGAGCCACAAAATATCGACACGTGCAAGTCACGAGTCACCATTGAAATTTTCGCAGATATTTTGCGTTCCATTGTGCGACCGTGATTGTGTATTTCTTTGCAAACACATTGTCAATTGACAAACGCATTAAATTGAAGGTAGGAGTAAAACTTTCTACATATACAAAATAAATTATCAAAGTTTTTAATGAAATAAAAAGTAAATTTAATTATCATCAACATAAATTTGTGAGTGACTGTAATATGTAAATATGTCCGTGTCGGATCTTTCATTGTTAATCTCCTACGTCAATTAGCAATTTTGGATGATTTTCAGAGAAAAGCACGAAATAAGATTCTCTATATTCGCTCAAAAAGTACTATTCTCTACTACAATAGATCCTCGACATGAAGTGTGCAAACAATTCTTGTCCAGATCACTTCAACTGTGACTAGGTCTTAACAAGCATATACATATGTATATATATGACAGTTACATCTGCACGCAATCTTTATTGTTTAGTGTCTAGCACTTATTAGAGATTTTTTTTTTAAATTTATGAGTATATAAAAATACTTTTTAAATGGCTCAATATTTACTGTGTATCACGTTTTAGTTATAGGAACAGTCTGATTTGGAATTCGAAATGATTGATTTCTGGAAGCTGAATGAAGTTTGTGTCTGCTATCTGTATATTATCTATCTATCTATATAAGCCTCTTTCTCTCATTCCTAGATTAAATCTTTCGAAAATAAAACTAGAGCAATTTATATCACAGTCTGGCAGCAGCAAAATGCAATTTGCCTTTGTACAATTCTTTCAATCGAACGGGACAGGATGCAATGATGAGCTGGATGTGTCTATTTAGAAAATTTGGAGATTGAAATTTGGAGAAGGAAGCTACTCTGAGAAAAATCCGATTAACATGTTGCCCGTTAACTTTCACAGGATAATAAGAGAGTTGATCAAATAAACGTTAGGAATAAGAAGAGCACGTAAATCTCATTGTTTCTGAAAAGAAATAAATTAATCTTGATGTCTTTTGCCATCTGTATAAGTCATTAAAGAAATGAATAATAAAATATTAATAATCTATAAATATAATACTAATAATCTAATATTAATAAAGAAAAAACTAATAAATAATATTAATAAATAAAAATAATATAAAATTAATAAATAAAATATTAATAACCTTCATAAACATATCTCCATAAATATATGTAAATGACGATTCCTGTAAAATAATAAGAAAGATTCGAAGTAATGCGAGTACTAAAGCAGAAACTCTACACAACATAAAAAAAGACATTAAATTTGTTATACTACAAATATCAATCATATTATTTTTTTTTTTTATTTTAATACAAATCGAAAAATATTTTTAGAATTTAGTTGTGAAGAAACGAAGATTTGAAGAAATAAAGCGAAGATAAGAGTAAGTTTTATGAACGTGAGAACAATCAACACATTCGTTTGTTTATATTCTGTTTATATCATCAATGGTTTCTATAGCGTTAACACAAATCTCTATACTACTTTCTCGGGAAAACGCATCGGTAAATCTCATCTTAGAGATTTATTCGACAGCAGTCTCGCGCGATAGAGGTTAGCACACGGCTTGAAAAAGTATCTCTGTGTTCATTGCGACAGTGTAAAATCAATGACACGTAAATCTTACTTATGTTTGATGTAAATATTTCTATCACATGGATAGAAAGTAAAGAGGAAAACCAGGCAGAGCGCGCGTAAAAGAATAAAAGAAAAGAAAAAAAGGAAGAAGAAAATAAATTTGTTTTGAGATAAGAAAAACAAAAAGAGAGAGAGAAAAGGAATCTTGTGACGAAAAACACAAAAAAGAATATATATCAAATTCAATCTAAATCAACCCAGTTTCATAGACGTCGTATATATCTGAGATACGCGCCCTCAAAAGATCTCGACACCTGTATTTGACTGCGTTTCTTTTCTTTTTTGTTCATCTTTGTTTCTCACATCTAGGTATACATTCTCGCTGTCTCTATATGTCGCTTTTGCTCTGTCCTCATTGCCTATTCACGTCTCGGCTCTACTATTTCTGTCGTGCTAATCCGTGCGCCCGCCATCTCTTTTGCTCCAACTCTTGCACGCTTTTCAGTCGATCTCGTTACGGATGGACGTCTGGAATGTGTCTGAAAAGTCCACGCGCGCGCGTACAGAGAGAGAACATAAACGCTTGGTGGCACGATTTTTTGTGACTACGAGATGTCTGATAATAATTTTATACAGAAAAAGTAGTTTTGTTGAGATTACCAAATTTTGGTAATCTCAACCAAAATTTGGTTTCCAAAACACTTTATTTGGTTTGATTTACCAAATTTTGGTTATCTCAACAAAACTGTTTTCTGTGTACTTAATAAGCGCAATGATATTTTCTATTAGAAAGTTAAATGAAATCTTTTTATTGTTTAAGAATTTATGTGTGTATATATGTATATTGTATATATATATGTGTGTATATATATATATATATAATATTATATATTAAAACTTTCACAGTTTTTCTATCTCGAAAAGTCTGAGCTAGCGAGAAAATATATCGAGCTAAAAGAATTTTAAAAATGTGTATTTTTTCTTTGATACGTACGTATTCATATAAATATACTGGCGTTTTAAATTTGAGACGTACTAATACAGCACAAATCTAGTAAATTACTTTTTTTTAAAAGTATATTTGCGTATATATATTTGCGCAATAAACGCACCGCTGAAGATTGCCACGTGTAAATCTGCGATTGCAAAACCAAAAACTGTATTAAAACGTGAAACATAAAAATATATATATACATATATATATATATATATATATTGCAATTAAAATTAAAATTTTTGTTTATTAAAAGCGGAAAATTTGACATTTTTATTTATCTCACACTCAGAGAAGTTACTTTGTAAATCTCTAAATATTTTAATGAATAAGTATAAATTCTTATATTAGTTTATTCTTTATATTATTTATGTATTCTTACTGTTTATTGTTACCTATTCTTGATTTAGAGTACTTTGTGAACCAGACGTCAATCGTTTGAATGTCAGCATGTATATTATACATATATGATATCTCTCTCTCAACTTAGATTGCGAAGTTCGGAAAGAAAATAGCAAATAAATTAACAAAAGCAAGCATAATTTACGATAATAAAGTACGCCAAAATAACACGCCGATAAAACTAAGCATGTGTAATTATAAAATTGAGATTTCTTATTATGACAGAAATTCATGTCTTTTTAACATGAATTATCCTCTCGCTCAATCTTTCTACTATCCACGTTTAGTTGGATTTTTACGCTTTTCTCTCGGCACATCGAACATAAAATATCGAATCCGATATCAAATCTACATCTCGAAAATGTGAGATAGATGCGAAGATACATGTTCGGGATTATAATAAAATGCCTTAACACTTCTGATCAAATTATAATAAATGTTTGACAAAAGAGTGCACAATAAATTAATATAAACTATTTTAATGTTAATTTACAAATAACAAATATAGCACAGTTTTTTTAATCATAAACATGTTAAAACGTCCACATAATATTTAACTTTTACTTAAATGTATTTTGCTTTTTGTAATTTGCTCTTTGCAATGCTACACGGAAGTAATTGTGTGATTAATCTCGATTATACATTCGCGTGAGAATACTTCACCACTACTAAAAGTCGCTTAAATTAAGTTCAATATTGTCTCACCTGCGCTCCACACTGCAAACTTTGAAAATCTAATTTCGGCACGTGAAAAGATAAAGAGAGAAAATTACGTTCGCACGGTCTTCGAATATAATATATTTAGTAGTATATACATAACACAATATCTCTGATATAAAAATCCGACGTATTCTCATGAAGAATCCGAAATTTATATAAGTTACATACATATATATAGTATATATAGGTACGTATATATATTTCATTGTATGTACATTCACCGTATTAAATATGCAAGATTACGTATAATTCTCAACATATATTATATTCGTAAATAATTATGATAATAATAAAAACTAAAATAATAGAATCTATAAATTTTTGCTTTTTAGATAATTGTTTGATTTTTTACGCAATAATTGTTATATAAATTAATACAATTACTATTTATTGTTTTGATAAAGTTTGTTAATTCTAAACTATGTAATATAACTCGTGTTATCAATTTTTTTATGCCTGAATTGGTTTGAATTGAAGAAACAGAGTGTAATCAAATTCTATTTGTTCTCGTATGACTTCATTTTTAAGATCAGATGTAAAGCATAGATAAAGAAAAAAAAGACATAGTCAAACTTTAAAGAACATGATCATCGTCTTACGTAACGTAATTGAAAGCTGTCTTATGTACACAATATGTATGCAAGAGACATAAAATATAAAGTAATAAATTATACGAGAAAGGTTAAACGATTACTTGCGGTGGAATGCATTACGCTCGTAACTCAGACCGATTATATTTTTGTCGCGGACGAGAACGTCTGCGAACGGATTAAAGGGAATGGCAATTTAAATGATTAATGGAGCCCTTCTTCTTTTATACCTATCCCGGATAATTCATTAATATAGTAGAATTCATTCAGTGACTGTGAAATATTAACCGCGAGAGAATTGAAATAGTCATTTTCTGAATTATTATATAGTTCTGTGTCGAGAAATTTACACACACAAAATGATATTTTACATCATATTTTGTAATCATTATATCAATGTGTCATATTCTACTGCATCATATCAATGCAATCCAACAATAATTCAAACACAAGTAGCGTAAGAAATATATTATTAAGTTGTTTACGGTTTCTCTTTATAAAAAAACTGAGTTTCCGAGAATGTATTCCTCTAATTGCTCGCTTCAATTACACTTCCAATATGCATCTAAAACAATCTGTTACATATATTGTTATACGCGTTAGACGCGCGTAAACAAAGAGCATAATAAAACTACGCAAAATGCAGAATCGCAAATGTTTGCGTACTTAAAAAGTTTAAATTTATGTTCAAAAATATAAAGCAAAACAAATTTTAGAATCTCCATTCAGACTTGTAGGAATTAAATAATGTTTTCGTGCATGTATACGCGCGCGCGAACACACACAAATTACAATTAATCTTCTTGCGAGTTGTATAATCCACAATTGTACATCACTTCGCCTCTACTAAAGCTACTTCGGTTAACCGGAGTCAAGAATTTAGCTCTTGAGATCAGACCGACTATAAACGCAAAAAGAAAAAGAGAATGCATACTAGTGCACAACAGATCACCATTGCGCTTATGTTCATAATCGTGACGAGCACGAAAACGTCCAGCAAAATCTCTCATGAATATTTCTTACGAGCTTTTCGCTACTTTGTGAATTCCGTAGTTTCTATCTACCTTTTTAAGTCACAGCAATATTTCCTTTCATTTTAGCTCATTTTATCATTTTTTTTCGTTACTTTTCATCCTTATCATTCTTAAACAGAGTCTTTCTACTGTAATAACAACAAAATAATTTTAAACAAAATTATTTTGTTAATTTATTAATTGTTATGTTAATTTATTAAAATAATTTTATTTCAGATCAAAATAATATTTAAAGGAGAAAAACGAATTATTTCTAATTCAATCCTAAAATTAAAACTTCAGCATACTCTGGAAAATATAGAGAATATATATTCTGCTTTTTTGTATTTGTATCACATGACATTTTTAGCAAAATTCCTAACAGATAACCGTAAGATTTATTTCTATTGATTTATTTCCGAGTTTTTACGAATGCGAACTGAGCTGTGCGTGTGCTTAGCGAACATATGCCTTTGCGTGCGCGCGCGCGCGCACACACATACGCCGCAACTGCAGAGTCATTGCACCGAGAGTTGGATCAATGAGGCTGATTACTCACTCAGTTCTCCTCTCGCAGACGTGAGACAGACCGGTCCGGCCGACCGCACTTATTTTCTACGAAAACCGTCACGAAAAGAATGAGATTGAGTGGAATTGAAAATGCTTCCAATTAAGAGACCGCTAAATGCGTACCTCAGTCTCCCTAGAGATGTTCCTTTCTCTCTTTTCAACAAACCTGCATCTTTGAAGATTTACAAAAAGAAGTTAAATATGCGAACAAATAAAAGTTCAGTAGAGAGATAGAGCACAGACTTTAAGCTGCAAGTTACATTAACATGATCACAATTATTGTCGAAAAAAACGATATCTATATGTGTGTATATATATAAATTATTCAATTTTTATCATTACTATATTTAAAACATCAAACAAATTTCCGAAGCGAGGAAAAGAATACATAATTCTGCTAAATCTCATTTCCTTCCAGGACAGACTGTATACAATATCGACGACGCGCTTAGAATCCATTTCCTTTTCCTTTCAGAGTGACGCTGACGCAGAGATATATTTGCGATATTGGATGAAGGAAAACTGCACCGCGCTCGAGCACAGAGGATGCAATTTACGTGAACTCATACTCGTGGCAGAATTGATGCCGCGACACCGACAGGCGATATCAAAGAATGTAAATCGAAACATCGAAAAGTACATATATTGCGAGTCCGCATAATATACCGATAGAGAATCTGCATACACAAGTACACGTTGTCAAATATGATTTGCAGTATATGACGCATATCCTCGTGTTATTCTCAATTGTAAAATTGCTCGCAAGTACTAGGCTGGATTACAACGCAAACCACAGTTGATACTTTGCCTCGATGTATCAATGTGTATTACAGTACGCGAGACAAAATAATCAATAAAATTTTGCGTATTTTGTGTACTAACAAACTCCATTATATCCTCTATTCTATGTTATTCATTATAATATACATTCCGGAAATAATCCTTTTATCTTTACACAATGGTGTTAACTACATTTTCTTAATATTTACACAAAAAATGTATTAAAAACGTACAAAATAAATTTTAATATCAAGAGACGTGATAGCTGTTTTAACGTTAAATATATAAAAGTATCCTCCAAATGAGAACCACTATCAAGACTATTGACTATTTTATCCCGAGGTTTTGCTCGGCAAATCTTTGACTCTAAATATTATTAAAACTAAAACACTATGATGAAATGTAATTATGTACTTGGCGTGTTTTTTTCTTTCGTAATGACTTTTTTAGAGATTATATGTAATATAAAAAAGTTTTTTAATTAAAACACTTTTTTTATATACGCACATTGTCACTAAAATTATTTTAGACAAACTGTGACTTAAGTATCACTTAGATTACGTAGAAATTAAGATTATTGTAGAATCAATTACATGTGCCATCGCAAAAATATGTTACACCCTTTCTCCCATTAGAATCAATTTAGAGTAGGCTTTAGATTGACATCCGTTGCCGACATACACTCGATGCAACCAGTGCACTTCGACATGTCGGTCGGAAATGCACACGGGGTCTTAAGTGCGGTAATGCTCGCACTTCCAAAGGCCATGTTCATTGTGTCGCGACGCTGAGGACCTGTTTCTACGCGTCCAATCGACGATGATCGATAAAAGGCGTGCAAGCACGATCGAGATTCTCAAGAATATAATAACGGACCGGGGTAACATTGATTAAGAGAAAAAAACAACGGAAAATAAACGACATACTCGACGTGCTCAAGTTTGACGAGTTCATCATCTTCGGAATTTCTTCGCGTGGACGCAAACAATTATTATAGCTATATTATTATTGTTATCTTTACAGCATCGCGTAACTCTTCCTTCAAACGCAGTCTAAGTTTTTTCTCACCGGTTAATCTAGCTAAATTGCGTTTATTTACATGATTATTCGTAGCATCTACTTGCGTAATATGCTTGCGTTATACTTGTTATTCTATTTAATTTGTTATTAAGTCTCTTCTATTTTAACATAAGAAGAAATATTTGTTACTTATTTGCTGTGTAACTTTATTGGATATTATAATGAGCTCTATTAAATAGGAATTTACGTAAAATCAATTATTTTCAAATTAATTTTATATAGTGTATGTGTGTATGTAAAATGCACGATCATCTATCTTATATCTAATACGTCATAGAAATGTTTTACAGTCATGAAAAGACTAGCAATTGAGATCGAGAAAAAAAAGAAACAAGAAGAAAAGTTAGAAATTAAAGATGATAAAATCGCGATTAAATCAGCGATATATTATTTGTTTCAAAAGTAACAGAATAATAATATTCGCAGGATATAACATTATTAAAAAAATTATAATATAAAAAGAATTACACACGTGTTTTATCTACAAAGTTTTTGTCACGCAACGTGAAAAGCCCATTACGATTTATTTTTTTTGCCGTCGTTCGCAAACGTTTGATCTTGAGGCATTACCGAGGATTTATGAAAGACAAAAGCTGCGTTTATGTTCAAGTGTTCACTTATAGTTACCCTCTTTTTCCATCCAAATGGACGAGGGCGCAAGTAAATACGAGAGAATGCTCTTTTTCGCGCTTGTCCTTTCGTTCGCAGCATCTTTTAAAACGAAACTTGTGTTTCAAGTGTTCTAATAGAAAATTTATTTTTTGCAACCACACAAGTGCGCTGTATAGTGCACAATAAAAAATTTTAAAATTTAAAAGATTACAAATTAATAAAAAATTAGAATAATATAAAAACATTATATAAGGTTATAGAGCCGTTTGCAGGATGTTGTGCGCAAATATGCGTATATCTATATATGTGCATGTATGTATTCACGTGTAAATTTTTACACGTAAGTTTTGAATTAAAATTTCAATTCTTTAAATCGTATAAGATGCTATACTTGCATCACATATAAGAAAGACTCCGTATATCACCCTAATTAAATTTAAAATATTGCGAAAAAAACTCCTCGGCCAAGAGTCGAACCTGAAATCTCCGGCTTTCCGTGCCGTCTATTCACGGTGTAAAAATTTACACGTGAATACATACATGCATATATATAGATATACGCATATTTGCGCACAACATCCTGCAAACAACTCTGTAACCTTATATATATTAGTTGAGAAACTTGAAGAGCATTTGAATCTTTATTAATTATAAAAACATTAGTTCCAATCTCAAAAGAAAATTGCTAAATCAGTACAAAAATACATATATATGCAATACGATTGTACAATGACAACGAATAAGAGCTCATCACACCACTTATCACTGACACACGCTCTTATCTTTCGAGTGATATATCTGAGAACACACTGTTCTACAATTCCTCTAGTTTATAGCAAAGTTTGGCTCGCCGTTAAAAATTCACCATTCATTCAACCGTTCAGCAGAAAACAGCACATTTTTAATACCAGTCGTTTTCATATACAATTGAATTACTGAACTATCAATAAATCTTTACTGTGCTACTGTATGATATCAACAAATTCGGCTACGAATCTACGAAAATATTGGCTCAGATAATTTGGATACACTAGACTCGATTGTCAACAAGCGACTATAAGATATGAAGAGAAGTACAAGAATACATAGAAATATAGAAAAAGAACCGTGATCATAATCTTTCCGTTTGCTGATGACGAAACCCTGCATGTAATAATAATAATACCGCGTGATATTTTTCGTTTCTCATCAAAATGTTTTTCCTAAATGTTACATTGTGTGCAGTTGCCTCGATACTTAGAACGCATTGCTGAACTAATAAATGTCCACTTATAAGCACACGTGGTCATACATGAGTACGATCGTATTGTCGTTAAAATAAATAACATCGGTATATAGTTAAAATCCGGAACAGAAAGTCGCTGTCATGTTGATTCTGTCGTACAACAGCGCAAAGCAGGCTTTGACATGCCGTTAGTGATGAATTAATAATGGCGCGCGCGCGTGTGTGTATATATATAACGCATTTATTACTGACAAAATGAGCGTACATGTCGCACGTATGTAATGTGCCAATCGTGGTTTCACCGAGCGATTTTGTTTAACGGCTCGTATTTCTTGTCAGGGTCGGACAAGTTTTAACTAGTTTTAAAGTCCCATGCAGTTACTGTCCACCGAAATTTCTGTGCTATCACGAAAACTGATGCGTACAGTTCGTTTATTGGTCTAAGTGCGGCGTCGCGTGAAACGAGCGATGAAATTAACCACGATATATGCCACGCAAAACTTTTTAAATAATCAAACGAATTATCCGTGCGTCGTTACATAAATTCATTAAATTATTAGGAATATCCGATATTTCTTTCACATGGATTGCATTAAGAAACAAGATATCAAATATTAAATTTTCACGAGTTGCAAAGACTTTAAATTTATGTGAAAATTTTTTTTTTTTTTTTACCTATTATTTCGCTTTGTATCACGTATATTACGTTTTCACTGGACGCAAAGTCAGATAAAATGTTTTTGCGCAATAGAAGCAATGGAGAAGTATCATCGACATAAAGATTTGATAATTGTGTGTTTGACAAACGATCTCAAGATTTTAGGAGTGTTCCAAGTACAATAAGATAAAAAGGATAGTGTTCATTTATGGTTTCTTTCAAAAAAAAAAAAAAAAAAAAAAAAAAAAATCTCGCTATCGTTAAGCGAAATTCGACGTGAAAGTCTTTCACGAAAGAGATCTTTCGTCTAAAAAATAGGTGTTTGACTGAAAGTTTTCCAGATCTCGAGTAAAAAGAAATCAGCGATCTCGCGGCGAGAAAAAGCAGGTTCGCAATTAAAAAATCTCTTTTATTTATCCAACTCTTCTTGAAAAGAATTCTTCTTACGTAAGTTCTTTACCTCGATACGGTACAGAAAATGAAGAAAAATTCGAACGAATCTGAGAACCCGAATCGGAAGCGAGTCTTTCTATGGACGTTCAACTTATCGTCGAAACGAATCTCCTCGCGACCGAATCATTTTCCTCTAACGTATCTCGCTGACCGGTCTTATCAGTAGTCTCGATTTTCTATTTCGATTTAACTCTAACTTTATGTAGAGAAGCTCGATGTGAACCGATGAAAGTTTGTTACGACTATATCTGCATACATGTTAAGTGTGAGAATGCAAGTTTAATAAAGTTTTCTGTGTCTTGTCATCAACATTCGAACCTTGTTGATATTATGTCGTTGATTTTTGAATTTAGAACCGGTTTCACTTTTTACTTTATAATTTATGTTATAATTTGCAAATGTTAAAAGAACTTAATATTTGTTATTTCCAAATTAGACGTCAATAAATTTTTGTTAAACAAATTCGAGCGTTATTGCGAGTAATAAATTTACTTTGAATTTCTTATATTCTCAAATAAAAACAGAGTATTCCTCTATAAGATTATGATAAGATTTCTTTCAATAATTGCTATTCGTGTGCAATATGAAACACGTAAAATATATTTGAATAAACTTGTTTGTTTAATAACGGCGTTATTGCATTTTTTTTTTCAAAAAATTATGCAAAATCTTCATGATTTATAAATAATTGCAAGCAATTCTCTTCACAATATGTTTGTCACAATATTAAATAAAAACTTAAAAGCTATCTTCATAAAATTAAATAAAATGATTAATCACTTGTCAATATCAAAAAATTATATCAGTCCACTATAGTCACGATGTTATCATGAATGTTTTCTTTGTAAATTAATAAATCAGAATAAATTTTCAAAATATCATCACGGGAATATAGCAAACCAAGCGCGCATGTTAAACTAAAAACATTTAATTTAGCCGAGTAATCAAATAATATCATACGAGTAAAGGCCGATTATTGATTATTTTGTACGTAAAATAAGCAGTGTGCAATTGAGCAATAAGTTATTTCTCCTGCTCCTGCAAATCGTTCTGTATTTATAGATATTTAATGCACA
The DNA here is from genome assembly GCA_014825685.1 of Pseudomyrmex cubaensis. Classification (NCBI taxonomy): domain Eukaryota; kingdom Metazoa; phylum Arthropoda; class Insecta; order Hymenoptera; family Formicidae; genus Pseudomyrmex; species Pseudomyrmex cubaensis. Next base: position 29,161 of record QVOA01020405.1, read on the forward strand.
TCTTGCGTAATCACCGGCACAAGTTAGTTTTATCTTGAAACATATTTAGAGCACATATTTAAGCTTTCTGCGGAAAATTACAAGGTTCACGAAACGCAGCAGAAGATGAATATACACGTTCTGTTATCGAGACGTAAAAATAAACAGGCGTCCGCGATTATCGTGCGTTTCGTAAGTGCGACTATACACTCGTTTGCAAAATTATATTAGCAAATATTTGAAGCCACTTGGCAGCGCGAGCGTAACGGAACAGCGTAACATACAACCTGTGTGTCCCTCGTGTTTTTTAAGAAACATTAATACGATGAAATTTTGCGATTCCGTGAAATTTCGCGTGTCGCTTTAAAATTCGATTATCGCATTACGACCGCAAACATGAGTTCACACGAAATTCAGTTCGAGCACGATTTACACATATTATGAGTATCGTTTGTCAATGTAATAGTATATTTGATGTAATAAAGCGTGTCAATAGAAAATGTGCAAAAAAAACGAAAGATCTAATAGATAGAAATAAGAATAGGAAAAATTAATCGCGAACCGATCATACAGATATCTTGATATGGAGTTCCCGCGTTATATACATATATATGTATTAACTCAATTGAAAATGCTAACAGAATTTACAAATGTGTGAGCTTATCGTTTTTTATTTGTTACATCCTATTGTTATGTAATTTTAAAAGTTAACCGATATCAATACGCGTTAATTACATAGTGATCTTTGTCGTGTGCTCTCGCTGCATATCACGTATGCAACTATATTGTGAAATGCAAAAGCAAGAACATTGTGATACAAAAATTAAATATTAATTTTATTACTATATAATTACATTAATTCTTTTATTATTGTACATACTTTTCCCTACGTAGAGGAATTAACGTGAAAGAACGCACATCTATATTTTTCTTTTTACTTTCAAACTGTAATACATAACCGTTTTGCTTTTAAACAATAGATAAAAGAGAATCATTTAATGTCGAGAAAATGTGGAAAATTATAAATTTAAATAACTTCACAAGTAAAACTTTGAAACTTCAACAGAATTTTAAAAACTATTTCCACTTAGATTCGATATTTGTAAAATCGCGATATTTTCCGAACTGTTTTATCGATGAGCGCGATATTTCATCGTTTTACGGTCGTGCACGATTTTTCAAATTGAAGTTCGCCGATTGGGTACAACTGAAGAATTGATGTGGAAATCGAAAATAGAGTTTAATTCCATTTGAGAGCTATTTAGGCAGAAAGAAGATTGCCACGAAGGTAATTTTCTTGCCTACATCAAATACGCGCGAAGTCTAACATCGCGGCTTTCACGGTCATTGAAACTGCGGCGTACGTCATTGTAGCTTACGTCAGTGTACGCGATCGGCTGTTTCTCGAGGAGTCAGTCATAAATCAAGACTGGATCGTTATCTTGTCTTGACAGGCGCAGCGCGATTGCAACATGTTGTACTTATTCAACTTCTTAACAGAGAAATAAGGACCATTAAGATCAAAATTCAAAATCAAACGTTGTAAAACATGATGTGCAAAATATAATATATTTTTACGTTGTATTTATTATTATTTGATTGTAAGCTTCTGAATGTTTTTAATGCTCAGCTTTAAATATGATTACGTGTGAATTTGTAACAGATATATTATTAATATTTCTGAGATTAAATCAGGAATCTAAGAAAAACATTATGAAAATAAAACGACGAATACATAAATAATGTATTATACAAAATATTCTTTATATAATAAATTATATACAGAATTACATTATTTCTTCATATAATACATTATTCGATATTATTTATGTATTCGATCATTATTTCCACATTGTTTAAAGTTTTACAATATATTCAAAAAGAGACATTGTATGTATAAAACACTGAAAATATCTACCGCATATATCTTTTTCAAGCGTTACTGATTTTTGATTAAATGTTACAACCGGCTCACACTCCTGCTTCTTGAAATACAGAGAGAAATCGAAGTCGAAAAATATCAAATCTCTCATCTAAGAGTTATGTCATTTGAGTTAATTTTCTGAACAAATCAATTCGGAACCTAACTACTACATAAATCAACGGAGAAGTGCGCTATATGAATCTTTCAATGATATTGCGTGACATGGTAAAAAAAAGCGTGATAAAATAGCATGAGTCAGCAGCAAGAAATTTTTCCATTGCAGTTGCAACAAGCAGAAAAATATAGCAACAATATGGATTTGATGTCTGTTTTGAAATGTTCGTATGTTTTTCCCAAAGTAAAGAAAACATTTCAGTGCCACTTAAAATTCCATTACCTCTCAAAAAGAAATATTTTAGTCGCATCAACACAAAAATAGAATAAACTTGTCAACTGTATTCATTTTCTAACGAAAATTTTATCGATCAGCAGAATTAAATGACCGAATGTGTAATTTTATGAAGATTTTAATTTATATTATGTTTGTAAATTATACTCCAAGAGTGCTATACCGATCTTACAATGCGAGAGAGCTTTCGATTGAAGATGCATTGAATTTAGATCTCTGCCTATATTTCGACTTCAAACATTATCTCTCTCGTAATACGAAAGTTTCCTTTAAGACCTGTACGTTATCAAAAGGCGGAAGAAATAGAATCTTATCTTTCCGATTTCAATATGAAAATAACGAAATACGGTTTGAAAATTGCAAAAGTAATCTACAAAGATTATGCTTCTCTTTGGTGCATCTATTTATTTGAACTAAAGCTATTATATCGATAAACAGTTATTGGAAATATATTTACTGATCGTCAGTCGCACATATTTAATCGTTCATTACATTGCGATATGGTTTTTCTTTAAATAGTAATTCTTTCATATTTGATAAGAAAAAACATTAATATCTAGTTGATACATCATCTCTTACTAATCTCTCTAACTAATAAAAACAGAACTTAATTTAATAGTATACTATTTTCTCATCACAATACCAAATTAGTCTGTTTTTTATACGAGAATAGTGTTTTCAAATTTAAATTTGCATTCAAATTTATTGCGGCTGATAACATCAGACAAATAAATTTTACAATTTTACCTAATTAATTTTATAATTTTTAAATTTTAACCTAGAATGTCTACTTGTATACTAATCGAGCTGCCAGAACAAAAAGCCAACGACCGTTTATTTGATTGCCGCCTGAAAGAAAGTATTATTAAATGTACAATGTATTCTGACTCATATAATAAACTTACAAATAATATTATTAATTTGATGAGTAAAACACGAGTAAAAAATAAGATGTTAATTTAGTAATATATTGCACAATCACTTATTATCATAAAATATTTGTATAAAGTTTTTACTCGTTTACCGGGTTTTCTTCAGCTAATTAAAATTAAAATGTCACAAATCTGATTTTATAATCTTTTCATTTCATCACGATCGATTAATTAAACAATATCACTTGAGATTATCGAAGGCAATCAAATTGGCAGATCCGTGGCAATCGAATTGGTACTCCGTGTCAGACAAAAAGTGTAATAGCGCTCGTTGTACTCGCTCTTTCCGTCACCATGTATATGTGCACGGAAAATATAGCGCACGATTTTGAAAAACACATTAAAAGAGAAGAAGAAAAGAATTCTTGAGTCGTTCCGTCAAATAGGAAACTGGCACTGACCTTGCCCAAATAGCGAAAGTCATAGTCCTCGGCGACCTGCTTGGCTACCTCCTCTCCTCCCTCGATGTGTGCCGCCCACTGGTTAGTGTACGCGCGCGCTCGACCGCCAAAAGTCAGCAGGGCCACGACCGCTAGTCCGAGAATCCGCCGCGTGCACATGATAGCTCCTCCGCTGCGACGATGACGACAATCGCCACCGGCTGCTCCAGTTTCGTTCTCGCAGGCTATCGCTATCATCCACCACTATACATATATACATACATACATACATGTATATATTGTATGTATATATATATATATATATATATATATATATTTATTTATTTATTTATATATGTATATATATATATATATATATGTGTATATATATTCACCACACCAACACCACCGCCACCGTTTCCACCGCTTGCCGTGACAAAACGGTAACACTACGTTACCACGAGTAACACTATAATTTGTCGTCACGAAAAATATATTACAATTGCCCCAAAAAAAAGAATTTATAACCTATCAACAAAAAATCTCTTGTGCGCTCCCTTGTATTCTAAAATTTTCTATTCTCTGATTCTTCTCTCGATCTTGCTGCGCCAGAATTCTCTCTTGTGTGCGAAATCAGTTTTAGCTCTTTTACTGACTATGCGCACATGTGAAACAAACACGATGATAATTCAGGAAAACGCTTGATACACACAAACACACACATACACATCCACGCGTGTCTCGCACCTGCGGACCGACGACTGCCGCCAACTTGACTGAATCGCCGGTGGCGTGTGTCATTTGTTTTAAGTGCCGTCGCTTCGCGTTGTTAGCCGTTGATTTCTTGTCGCGCTATTGTCCGAGTCGATGTCGTTATCATCACCGCCGCCGCCGCCTTCGGTCAAACGAGGAGGAGCAGCAGCGGGAGGAAAAAGGGGCGATCGTCAAGTCATGTGGTCGCCGCAAGTGGGGAAGGCGACGACGAGATGATCCTCGTGATGATAGCGAGCTCGCAACCACGACCGAAGATGCCCGGCGTCGCGTGCGCGACAACTGCGACGATCGCAAACGACTTTCCTAGTTGGCGGATATTCACGCCACGCGGACATTCAACGCGATCTTGTCTTACTTAACGGATCTCAGGGAAATTGTCAGATTATTATTCTTGATTCTTTTGTTCGACAGGAAGAGTTCTTGTATGATTTCACCTCGTATCTTCGTAAAAATTGTCTTGACTTATATTTATCCGTTTTCATAGTTTTGTCCGATCAAGATATATTTTTTTGTACTTTCTTTTAGTAATTAGTTCCGAGGCGATACAGCAGAAGAAAAGCGACGAAGAATTTTTCGCCGATATGTTCCAGTGACTTGTAAAATATTCGGACTGTTTTTTTTTGTCAGCGTTCCGCTTCTTGCAAATCTATCACGCCTTCAAAATTACTCTCCCGATATTCTTTTTTTCTGACGCCTTTGGATATCAGCAAAGTATCTGATAAACGACTCATCCCCTATGTTTCTTAATTATTCGTTCTGCGTTCTGTCAAGTGTATGACTTGTTTTCGTTGCATAAATATGGTCACGCACTCTCTCTCATTTTTTGTCTTGCGTTATGTTTTCTTTTTTTTTTTTACGAGATTTTTCGAAGTTTTTTCAATTTCCACAAAAAAAGACTTCTTGAGTTTGATTTGTTTAATATCCTGTTTCGTTCTTTGGTTTTCCGGCGACACAGAGTCACGAAGAACCGAGTGAATGGCCAGCAACTCGAACGAGGTCACGGCGAGCTGACCGAGGGGTCGATTACGTCATTGAACGCTGCATCGCTCCCTTAGGTATACCGCGGAAGACGAATGATGAGGTGTCCTCGCCAAGGTCCGGGTTGAGTTCGACAGGAGAGACGCTTAGAACCAACCTTGAGCTGAAAATGATGTCGAGGGAAATAGATAGATTAGCTCAAGTTTCTAACAAAAATTTTCAACTGGCTTTGAATACTTCAGTCAGAAAGATTAAAAAGTTACATTATAAGTAGAAAAGTACATCTGACAATGATTAACTTTAAAGCAACTTCTGACACACTGCTACATAGTGTGCTATATTTTCGCGCTAATAGTCAGTTTTTGATTTATGAATTTTCATATTAAACATCGAATGTTCCGAAAAACTTTCGAAACTTTTGATTGACACACGAAATTGATCGGGAATGTATTATATAACAAACAAAAATATTGATATCACACATATATTATATTTGCACGTTTTGTAACATCAATTCTCTCTCGTTAATAATGCATAATGTTATCAAGAAGACTTGTACACTTTATTGTCTTACGAAAGAACTTTTAGTTCGGTTGTAGCAGTTTTTTTGGAGAAAAAGAAATTTAGCGCGGAAAAATCCACGTCAGCTATTACAACACGAAATAGTTCCATTCCGTTTAAGACCAAAATTGCATTCGTCGTATGTGACCCAATGTGATTTGCCATTATGGATAAGAGCTAATTTTTTATTTTAGAGCCACTTGGCAATTTCGCGTCAATATAGAAACAAAATCGCAACCGGAAGTAAGCGCAACGTTGTTATACAGCTTTCTTGATGAGGTTCGTCGTTAACATAGTATATTATTGAATTAGCACAATTCGTACAAAGCTCTTACGTAATTGACAATCCACGATTCATGTACTCGATACTATTCATCAATCATAAACATAGACTAAACCGGATATATAAATTCACCTTTTGAGCATGTTTGAAAATTGTCATTCAAAGCTGACTATTTTCTGCAATTGCATCATGCATTGATTTTTCGCTTGTTATATGTGCATAGCGTTTCGATAATTTATTATTAGCACTTCAATACTGCTAATAGATTGTACGTATATGTATTTACAATATTGTTAAATAAATTTATAAATATGAATTTCTAAACCATCACACATCTTTTTAAAAAGTCAATACGCGCACACACACGGCAAGACTAAATTTTAAAAGTTATAAAATAACGTCATTTAATGTCAATAATTTTCTTTCTAAGATAAAGTTCATGTTTCCTGACGCGCTGTTTATTACAGTTTGTAAGTCATTGTGTAAGACTCGGCGAACTTGTTAAGACTGTCTCAATGTTCGAGAAAGCGGGACTCATGTTCAGACGATATCTACAAATGCGCTCGCGCGCATTATTAGCGTATTCATTATAAACTGCCATAGTAAAGTGAAATGCTCGCAGGTTCGCATTATCGTCACGTTCAAAGGATCTTCCGAGCGAGTCAGTTTCTGGAAAAAGGACTTTGGTCGGTTCGGACGGTCGCAACCCGCAGGAACATCCAGTTCGCGTCCTGAGGAAATTGCATTCACGAGTTGGTCTTCCACCAATCTCGTTTCCTACCACTTCCCTTCCCCCTCCCCCTTTTGTCCTGCCATAGCAGTCGCTCACGTGATAAAGAGAAAATAGAAAAGGGTTGCTAGAGAAGTAAATTAAATTTAAGCCAACTCGCGCGCGCGTCCTATCCAACTCTCTATTCTTCCTTGTCTTCTCCTATGTTCACTACCTTTTCCATACTCTCACAATTCTCTCACACTTTGTGTCTCTTTGTCGTTTCATTCTTTTCATAGATCAAGCCAACTATCAGCGCGAGACGACAGCAATACCTAGTCCTCTTTTTTAATTTCAAGATAAAAGAGAGCAAAACAGCTGTTTGGGAGAAGAAGCTGGATAGAGACGATAACGGAAAGTCGATCATAAGTCGGTTGTAAGTTCGCTCGGAGAAAAGAAGTATATGTTCGATAAAAACAAATTTTCTTTTTAAACTTTGACATCTAAGAAAGGCAGAACAAAACCGAAACACGCGAGAGAGACTATGGAATCTTCTTTCAGGTATATAATAACCACTTCCATCTGTATTTTAGATACCGCAAAGCAGTCTAAGTTCTACCTGACCACGTCGAATCGACCTTGAAAATTATGCTTTTGTCTCATACTACAAAAGCAGTTGAAAAATCGATAAGGAAGAGTGAACTTTAAAGCTCTTCAATATTCACTCAGTTATCTTCAGGTCAGAAACGAGAAAAATATATGCCAAAAATTGGCTGCAATTTACGTTGAAACAAAAATTATATATTTCCGTACTATATTTATTCACTTTTACTCGATGCAGCATACTCACAGATCTATAAAACACCAATCACACACGCTAAAAACGCTTCATTCATTAAATGGGATTTGATTTTAAATCAAAATTCAGTCACCAAATAATTTAAACTTGTATCCTCTGTAATTTTAATTACATATAATATGTTTTAGTTATATTAAGTTACATTTTAGTTGAAGTATAATTACAGAACTGAAAAGTTGATTATATACGTGCGATATAAAAGAGAATAAAGATATATAGCGCATGATTCAAAAGTTGAACAGTTGATAATAATAACAGTTAATAATAAAAACTGAAACGCGTTAAAAACAATGTTAGTAAATGAAACGGTTCAAAAAATGCTGAAAATCTATTTTGGATTAATGAACCCTAATGGAGATGCGCAATCGGGAAATATAGAATAATACATATTTTTCAAGAGTTTTCCGGATTACCGAAAAACAATATACAGACATATTTCTTTTTCAGATACGCGCGCGCGCGTGTGCGTGTGTGTGCGTGTGCGTGTGTGTGTGTGTGTGTAAACATATATATACATATATATACATATATATATATATATATATATGAGCGTGAGTATATGTAACGCTTCGTGTTAACGAGGCAACGTTTGATATATACATATAGAGATTACTTTGGCATATCTCGGTGCAGATTTTAATTTTAGAAACAACGCCTCGATATCGCTGACATGCATCTCGATATTACGCCAAGTTATCCTATCGTGTAAGGCAAAACGTTCTATCGCACGATATCATTCCCAAATCCCAATGTATAACTGCGCGTTTTTATCAACATGTATCGCAAGTATGAAAATAAAGCAACGACAATATAGATAAGCTATATATCTGATTCTGTGCAACAGCGAAACACCGTGAAAAGATTTCAACAATAGCTTTGTTAATATATATTTTGCGATATTATATGGAATATGTATCAGAAGTTAACTGCTGTACGTATTATTAAGTTGGTGAAATGCGTAGGATAAGTTGACAATATACAGAAAGAATTGATTTCTAGATCGTGAAATTCAACTTCAGAAAATGCAATTGACATTACTCTTTCAATCGCATATGCTACAAATCTCAAAAAATACACGTGCGACCGCAATAAAAAAATTCGCGCGGTCGCATTTTGCGAATAAATTTAGTTTCGTCACTGTGCATTCGCGATCGGTAAACACCGTGTTACAAATTAACACAGCCCCGTAAAACGGGGGCCGGGCGGTTGCACATTCCCTCAGGAGAAATGGATATTTCACGATGAGCGAACGTTTAATTGAAACCAGTTGATACAACGATGTTCATGAAATATGAGATTTAATCTATTAAAATTTTCACGAAATGTGTTCTTACTTTCTAGAGAAATTTCAAACTTATTACGGATTTATATGTATAAGCTGATTAAAAAAAAACAAATTCATTTTTTAAAAAAAACTAATAAAAAGAAAAATAAATAAAAAAGTAAATTACTAAAACAACTAAAAATATTAACAAGAATCATATGAATTTTTTTATTGTTTATTCTTAGTTTCTAGGCACTGAATTTTCTCTTTTTCTTGTATATTTATTCTGTACTTTAAAGTTTTAATTTTTCCATCTATACGATTTCTTTAAAATCTCGCAATAAGAAAACAAATAGTATGTATTAATATTGACAAAGTACGCAATAAAATGTATAGGTACTAAATTATAACATTTTATCTTTCCTTTTCTATTCTATGTCTTTTTTATTTCTGCATTTCTTTTAAAGTATTTTTAAGTATATAACTCTCTTGTCATAAGATTTTTTGTAATACAATTTGTTTATTTTTATAATTTACTTAAAAATCTTACGTTTATGCTGAACATATTATATATTATTGTACATGTTAACAAATAGAACGATATTAAGCATCTCTAAAATTATATTTTACATATTACGAATAAAATAAGATCCAGGAAAAACGACTATACATGTACTCATGTGATGATTTGAAAATTAATGTTGTATCTTCTGTGCGCGTGAAGGCCACGCACGTGACGCCGTGACTCTGAAACGTCATGTGACATTGAACGAGATGAGCGCGTGCAACTTCACGTTGTTATGCTATGACGTAAACAAGCTTTGTATGCTCCGATTCAAACTAACGGCTGCATTCTAAGACAGTGAGAGCTTCTGCTCTTTGCATGATCGGAAATGTCACATAATTCCCACACAAGCGCGCGCACACACACAAACATACACACATGGAGCCTTTTAGTTATCACATAATCACTTTTTATGACAATTTTGTAGCTGCTTATCTTTTTTCACAAAAATTTTGTGTTTTCTTTTTCTTTCAAACATATATATTTTTTTAGAATATCAAAAATGTGATATATACATATAGTGTACTATCAAAATCAAATTTCTCTCAATTGTAATTGTAAATCATAACATGAAATCTTTCACGATTACTTTGCTGAATTGACCTCAGAGAGAAAGAGAAAGAGAGACTGTCTAACGGTATTGCAACATCATGATAGCAACAGAGAATCACGTGAAATCTCGTGATCGGTTACAGTGCACCGATATTTGCGCGAATAGTACGGCAAGTAACTTCGCTCACCGTTTGCGCTGGTTAAATCGCCGCAAGCTCCGGTTTTCTTGCGTCACTTGACGTTTTAATCGCTCCAGAAAGAACGCGGAAGACAAGAAGATGAAGTACGGTGAGCGAACGGCTGCTTACACCAAGCTGTCTGCGTCCACCATCTGAAAGTTGATGCAGATGTTGTGTCTTTGCGAATTCGCGTTTATTCGAATTGGAGACTTTTCTTCCGATACGTTATATTGTGCGATGGTTACCGTGTAAACGACTCGGTTAGACGACGACCGCGAAATAGTCGTATGCGCGCAAACAACCGAGCGAGCGAGCGAGCGAACGACCGATCCGCTGCAACCTCACTTGTACGACGGAACACGGATGACTGACTCGTACACACTCGGCCGGCAGTCGGGTCGCTTCGCCGTGCCTTTACTGTTCTCTCTCTCTCTCTCTCTTTCTTTCTCTCTCTCTCTCTCTCTCTCCTCTCTCTCTCTTTATCCTCTGTGTTGTCCCCTCTCCTGCGCGACCTTTCCGAGCATTTCGCGCAGACGACTCGATCCGGCGCGGTATCCCCACTACATAGATTCTGAGCACCCCCGCTGCACCTTTTCCGTCGACCGGCGTTATGCGGCATAGCGTTTGGTTTCTGTGTTGAGATCCCTCTCGTTCTTAGGTCTCTTCTAAATCTCTTCGATCTTACTCGGTCTTCTCTTTCGATCTTTTTCTATCTTATCCCGATCTTTTTTCGGTTTCTCTCACTCGAATTCTAGCCGGTTCTCTCTTCTGTCAACCATGTCGTTTCTTCCTCTCTCATTTTCTCTTGTTTCGTGCCAGATGTACAAGCGAGAGAGTAAATAAGAAAATGAGCGGATGTCAGTGTCGGACTAAAGATACAAGACAACGACTGATTTTCGCTTTTACTTCAACTCTTTCAATATTTCATATTTTTTTCTAGTATATTATTTTTCAGATATGTTGCTGTGTTGGTTTTTATATAAATGGCTTTCCAGTTACAGAAAAATCTAGCTAAACAAAATTACGAAATAGATATATGTATATATGTATATATAAGTCAATTCTCTCTCTCTCTCTCTCTCTCTCTCTCTCTCTCTCTCTCTCTCTCTCTCTCTCTCTTTTGTTTTAATATCGACATAAAAATTGTACCTTTTTTCAGTCACAATAGATTTTTAATTTGGTTACGTTAATAATCGTTAATAATTATTACGTTAATAATCGTTTATCAGAAACAGAGCACAATTTTTTATTAGAATAATTATTTTACTTTTTCTTGTAACGTCACGCTAATTCTTCAGCATGTAAATAAGGAATTCTTGAGAATGTAAATAAAGATATATATCTGATAGTTCACAAAAGACAATATACATTATATAGCCAAATCTATTGATCTGTAGATATAAAAACTTACTACATCTTGTTCAGTTTTTTTTTTTTTTTTTTTTTTTTTCTGGAAATGGCTACACGAATACATTTCTCCTTCTTCTCATCCTTTTCTTCAGATCCTCCTTCAAATAGATATATAAACACATATACAGTTATATATAACAAAACTTTTAGCTATTAAAACCAAACATAATAACTCTTAGTCGATTTTCACATTGAAGTAGCTGCTACGTACGGCGTATAATCTTTATTAGTTAAAATAAGAAGCAGTGTCATTGCTGCAATGTGGCCATGCGCTTTCCTCTTTTTTACCTTCGTATGGTAATATTTCTCACATTTTTCGCTCTCGCCTGCTAGACTTTAAATAGGTTATCATTGGTTTAAACTGGACTTCAAATAAGGAGGACGTTAATAGACTTTTAATCAAGCTTGTGCTAGCTGCAGTATGAACATATCTTTCCTAAGTTTCATATTGCTCTCTTTTTATTTTTTTCTCTTGTTCTTCTATGTAGTAGTACACAAGTGATATCCATCAGTGATCAACATTTTCTCTTTCTTCCTTTCTCTTTTTCTTTCTTTTTTGTTGATTTAGCTTTCAATCTACTTTTCTTCTTCTCTGCCTTTTGCATCTTTCCAGCTATGCGTGTTCTCTACTGTACTTTCAACCTTCTACTATCTCGTTTTCCTGTATTTAGATATTGTTTCTGTAATAAAAATTCTGTATTGAATGTGAATTCTAAACACGTATTTCTGAGCACGTATTCTGGTTCGATAAATTGAAAGTAAAACCTTTTAATTTTTTTTTGGAAATAAGGAAAGAGAGACAAAGATATATATATATATATATATATATATATAGAAAGAGAGAGAGAGAGAGAGAGAGAGAGAGAGAGAGAGACAATTGTTTGTCAATTAAAAACACTAAATTTTTTATATCTTAATTATTTTGTATACATCTATATATCTATATACAATAACTTTTCATCATTGAGTATACACGTACCCTATATGTAGATTAGGGAAAATGACCCCTGTCAAGTTATATATATTACATGACATTTGCAGTACAATACATCTTATAAAATAAAATGTTGACCTGGATCAGTTATGCGAGAATTACATGGATAGAATTAAGTCTCACTGTATTTTAAACTGCTCCAATTCTATATTTCACTAGATTAAGAAACCTTGAGCTATCTCTCTTTATATGTGTATGTATGTGCGCGCGCGCTAGTGCGTGGTAACGTCTTTCGAAAAAACGAATCCATCAAACATACGAAGTGGGACTATTTTCCTAGTGCGACCTAGATTTTAACATCTCCTTCAAGTTTTGTCTGCCTTTTGACGTCTATTTCTGCTCGAACAAATCATTTTATCATTTTTTTTTAACTTAACCAAGTAGTCTCTTTTGGAACCATTCTTTGGTACGTTTACTCAATCTTTTTAATGCATCAACGTTTACAGAATTGCTGACAAAAAATCGCCATCACGTAGAAGAGAGCCACCGCCATCGAACTCGCGCACATTCGACAGATCGGATATTATACAGATTCTCGTTATCGATCTTTTCTCTCGACATGCATAACTCGTGCCATCGTAAGTCAAACGACACCGATCCTCCGACGTATTTTAGATTTGATCGGATAGTTATCGCGCACGGAAACTTCGCGAGAAAATAAATTTGTACGAGCAACGCATCTGTCGCTAACAGAACTCGTTCATCAGCTTTTATTTAATTATGTGAATATTGTATCTGTTTTTATCATGTAACTATGTTTTCATTGTATTTTTTTATCACACACAACTATCTTCTTATTGTAACTTTGTACCGATAGAGTTCCGTATCAACAATGAATTGTACATAATGTAAGATATTGCAAAGAAAATCTTTTAAACGTTCTGCGTTCTTGTAAAACGTCTCAATTACACAGAAGTTTCGATTAATTTGATATTTCTCGTCGTCGTTATTCTAATTGTTAAGCGCAGCTGCCGATCCATATTCGTAATTACAACTCGATCTTTCCTCTCTCTTTCTAACGCTCGAGTTTCTGGGGACTTTGTTACGGTCAAAACATTTCTATTACTATTATCTATCTGATGATAATTTTTTGCTGTTTGTGCATCGAAGAAAGCAGATCGAAAGAAAAAACAGGAAAATAAATATTTTACAGAATCTCGTTTTAAAAAAAAAAATACTTAATAACTAAATACTTATATAACAAATATATAGGACAAATATATACTGTATTTTATAATCGTAAAGTTATATAATCGAAAAAACTATATGAAAAACTTGTACTTGTGCGACACAGTGGAACATTCTAAAAATCGATAGGAAATCGTTTAGTTGGTAGATCCTCTTGTGTAACGTTAATGTATTTAGGAAGCGCGTGTGTGACCATCCACCTGCCTACTCGACTAGTTAAGCTGATTAGTGTGCCGCAACAATTAGTGCAGCTGTGCATATTCGTAAGTCGTTGCGGAAGAAGTATTAGCGAATACGCCGGCATTAACTATGCTAGACGATAAACGGCGATTTAACGATTGCTACAACAAACTGGAAAGCTCGACTTGTCTAGTGTTCCTGGCTACCACCAGGAGAAACAAACGAGGCGACTCTCTGTAAAAACAGCCAACTTTTTTAGGGAAAGTGGTGAACTGTTTCGTGAAAAAGAGCGTGAAAAAAAATTTTTATGATTTGTCATGTACATGTTTGTGCAGTTGAAACCAATCCGACACAGTATGATATTTTTCGCTTTGCCACATTTGATACATCATAGTAATTTATTGCGTAATTATCAAATTATATAACGCAATTGTATAATTACTAAAGAATGTGAACAAGCAAAACAATATTAGCTTCTCACACATTAGCTTCTTACTTAAACAGAAAAAATAAAATTTAAACGGCTTAAATTTCACTCACCGTAAACTTCTTTCTAACTCTTGATTGAACAATATATCAAAAGTATACTCGATTTATATCGATATTAATAAAATTGACTAAAATTTAAAGCGCCAAAAAATTAATTTTTTATAAAACAGATTATTTTATAAAATATTTTACACGTTATGATTAGAGTGTGCCTGTTAACGATCTTTAAGTTCTTGCTAAACGGGACAATATATAAATAAGCATTTACTTCCCACGGTCAAAACTTAAAGCCGCAATGGGGATTACTTATCTCACTACATCTTTCTCACCATCGCCATGTTTATTCATGCAATATTGTGTACCTTAGCAAACAAACTTTCTTATCTTTTCCAGATCAAAAACTCGCAATAATATGTTTTATTTTTATTTTTTTTTTTACATTTAATAATATCATTTAGATTAAAATTATTTACATATACTATTGGAAGTAATTCAAATCTTATATTTTAAGTGTTTAATGGATTTAATCAGTCGCTGAATGACTTTTGACAGCAAAAGGAGAGTACGTTTCAAGTTAAATGTTGACATAAATCCTGATATGCAGTACATAGATCAGATGAAGTGTACTTACTTTAATTAGAGTTATAGTTTGCATGGCACGGGATCGATTTCCAAGGAGTATCAGTGTACACAATTGTCAGTCCTGATTTGATAACATTATATCGTGTTCAGGTCGGCAATTTGGCTCGATTCTCTGCACGCAAAATCGAAAATTTGTGGGATACCTCAAATCTATGTTCTACTATTTACTATTACTACTGTGTAAATATGGAATCGTGCCGTTCGTCTAGAAACGGCTGTATTGCGTGCTTGCAGTGCTAGATTTCGGCGCGCGTAAATACGAGAGAATGCAGAGATGCATCAAATGCTGAGATTAAATTAGTTTGTCCTTTCACTGTGTTATTTGTCGAACAACCGATTTATCTAATAGCACGTCGAATTACACCATCGCCAAGTCGATCGCTGTCCGCAGCGCAAAACTCGCGCTCGATTGTACGCTCGCAATTAATTAATGATTGTTAATGACACGCCATCAATTCGAATTACCGCAAATCAAAGTTGCCACTGAGGAGAGAGGAATGCTTTGTCGGTTTATTCTGGTTGTTTCATATTCGTATGAACATTATTGCATTTTATAACGCAGACTTCAGACTTGTGTGTATATGTGTGTGTAAATAAAAAACTTTTAAACAACATTAAAATAATCGGTAATTCTTAACGTATTAATTTTTAATATGCAAAGATGTTTTTCGAGTTTGATACTCAGTATCAGGTTGCTCTTTAAACCTGATGAAGTGAGCTGTAATGTTCACAAAACGTCGGTATAAAAATGACACTAACGCGGTTCAAACCCGAAAAACATCTTTGCATATTAAGTAGCATTATTATTTCGTATGGCCGCCGCCAGCCAATAGCTCCCTACGCGCGACCCCATTGGCTTACAGAAAGTGTTACACTTTCCGCCACCGAGTGTACAAACGCACCCAGCGACGCCACCACGCGGAACGCACCGCGCGCGCGCAAACAACCGCGGCCCGCACGCAGACCCCGGACGGACCGTAGGCCGCTCCGGGGTATATAAGCCGGCCGGTTTCGCCAGTCGAGACCATTCTTCGCTCTCGAGGCGTTGACTCGAGAGCTCTCCCGGCATCCGAGGTGCTGACTCGGAAGCCTTCCTAAGACCAATCGAGGAGTTGACTCG
>QVOA01020406.1:0-46832 GCA_014825685.1 Pseudomyrmex cubaensis
TCATTAGATCTTCTTTAGATCTACTCAGATCTGCTTAGTTCTGCTTAGATCTGCTTAGATCTAATATAATAAATCTGAGTAGATCTACTGATAAATAAAGTTTAAATTTACATAGATCTACTTATATCTGTTTAGATCTACTGTATATCTATTTAGATCCAAGTTGGATCTAATTAGATTTATTTTTCCATTTTTTTTATCTCGTTAGATTTAAATTAGATCTACTAAGATTTAATCCATTTTTTCCCGGGTATGTAATTTCTATATCGTTCAAAATACTTGAAACGACATATATTTTACAGTTTTTCACAGGAAGTTTACAATCTGACACTTTTATATTTTGGCGTTATTTATTATTTCTAAAAAAGGAAACTTTTTATGAAATTCTAATCCAGACCTGTACCGGCAACCCAGATTCTACGAATCGCACATGTCAGCGTTTACATTCGGTTGTCGAGAAATCGTTGTTTATGTATATATGTACTGCAAATCTCGCTGTTTATATTACTACATTTGCTCGTCAGCTGAATTATATGGTTCACTTAATCATTTGTAGGTCGCGACTGATCTAAAAAGTCCCCAGGCTAATTGTACGTCTATCGAGTCCCGAAACACCTGTTGTTTAACATGCCTCGTATGACATTCTTTGTCTAATTTGTATTTTTTACATATATTATTTTTACCGTTTCCGTTTTATTTTTCATGTTTTTTATCTCTATTTTCACTTTAACATATTAAATACTTTAATCATTTTTAATATAAATTATAATCTAATTTATAATTTATTAAATTTCATATAAATTATAATACACACACACACACACACACACACACACACACGCACACACGCACACGCACACATCTCTTTCTCTCTTTTTTTCTCTGCCTCAAAATAAAACAGTTGCTATTTTTTTACTCATTTTCTCAAGTGATCAGATAGACTAAAAATAGAAGTCTGAAGTCTGGAAGTTTTTATTGCATTCATTCTTCAGTTTCGTATACTTATGAATCACTGCGGTTCAATCAACCAATCCCAGATTTGGCCATGAAACTTTAAACGGAAACACTTCAGACAGCCTAACGAGCACTCGACGCGTCGGTAGTTACATGACATCTTCAAGAAGACTTTATGATAATAGCTATTTGTGTGTACAAACTAAATGCAACCCCAAAATAATGTATATACAAATTTCTAAAATAAGTTTTCTTTTCTTATAGTAATTCAATGACTACTTTATACACAATTTCATATGTCACAATTAAATATAAAAGTTTCACAAATAGATAAGCACATAAATAGAGAAATAAATTTATTTGTAAAAAATATTGAAAGTTTAAAAATGTATGTGTAAATTTGAGAAAATAATGTTATTAAATATAAAGCAAACTGTAAGACAAAGTTCTCGAGATAAAATAAACAAAAAATTATACTTTTGCTCGATGGAATAATTTTAGAAGTAAAATCTGTTCACAGAGCTTTACAAAGAGTTGAAGAAAGTAAGGGTAGGCAGGCAATAAATAATGTCAAGGTACACTACTTTGCATTTTTTGTCGATAGAACGGTCATGGCGAGGAAGAACGACAGAATGGTTGAAAGGCTGTTTAGAGTGCTTCGTGGTAACGATCTATAGAAGAAAACGGAACCTAAAGGTCTTAAAATTATTGTTATTGAAAATGAAAAAATACTGCAATAGAAATTTTGAAGAAATAAATGAAACAAAGTAAAACTTAAAAACTATAAAATCTAAGTATAATACAAAGACATTATATTTATTACATAGAATACTTCAAACCGTCAGTTATTCTCGAAGTTTGAAAATTTGTGATACACAAAATATTCTTTATAACATATGTGTTAGTAATGTAATTTTTTAAAGAATAATAATAAATGTTTTTTAATGCTTCATTCAAGATTATATAAAAATCGGATTCTATTGTCAATATTTTTACATTTAAGAACAAAATATTGTCTGTTTGTAAAAAAAATGTTTTTTTTACTGCTACAATTGTAAAAATCTTGAATAGATAGATTAAGTTTTTGTTATAAAAATATATATAAAGATATAACAGCTAAGTAGGCATGAGTTTGGACGAGAAAGAGTAATCAAGTTTCTGTTTGATACGAACGCCATCTCTGTAAGACTGCTGAAAGGTAAACCAAACCAGACCGATAAAGCAGAAACCCGGGAAAAAATGAAATAATTTAAATCTAATCTACGAGTTAAAAAAAATGAAAATAAAATATAATTAGATCCAAATTAGATCTAAATAGATATAAGTAGATCTATGTAAATTCACACTTTTATATATATATTTAGTATTTCACTTTTATTTAGTATTATTAGATCTACTTTAGATCTACTTATTGTTAGATCTAAGCATATCTGAACAGATCTGAGTTGATCTAATTTAATAGATCTGATATAAAGTAGATCTAATGATAAATAAAAGTAAACTTACATGGATTTACTTATATCCGATTAGATCTACTTTATATCTATTTAGATCTAATTTGGATCTAATTAGATCTATTTTTCCATTTTTTATCTCGTTAGATTTAAATTAGATCTACTTCGATTTAATCCATTTTTTCCTAAGAAGGAAAAGTCGATAACCTCAAGAACTGTGAAGAAATAGAAATACTGCGTTTCATTACTTATATTACAAAAAAAGAATAAAAGTAAATACAAGAGCGACGTAAGTAATGGCTTGTAATAGTATAAGAGCGATGACATCATTACGAGCGTGAAAAGTTACTTTTCTGAGTGATGAGAGAGAGAAAAAGAGAAAGAAAGGGAGAACGAGACAGTAGGGGATTTCACAACTACTTCCTTAGTATAAATAAGGGTAAGTTCGAAAGAGGGTGTCGTCAAAAGTGTATTTGTCATAGTAAAGAACTCATACTTTCTCGAACTTGAATAAAGTGATTGAAGTTAATCCACAAAATATATCTAGACAATACTTTTATATACTATAGTGCAGGGAAGATATTATTTTTCTTTATTTAACTAGCAATTTAAGTTAGAACAATAAAATAAAAATATATATAAAGACAAAAAAGATTCGTAAAACTTTTCACAAAACAATAACGACAAGTAAAATAAAATATATCGAAAGAATGTGTATTTATTAATATGCATTCATCTATTAATATGCACATTGTGTTAATTAATGCATATCTATTATACTGGATTCTCAATAAAACCGGGAGTGAGACTATAATAAGTAATCAACATAAACTTGTCGTCATTCATAAACTAGGACGTTTACATATCACTGGAATGATCCGCCGACTTTGCATACGCATAAACGAATCCAAACATAGGAAGTTGATATAGAAGTCTATTCTTGTAAAACAAATAATCCTCGCGGATCCGAGACACGTATCCGTCTGTGCGCATTGGAGGGGTTCATAAAGCAATTGAAGAATGAGACAAATGGAAAAAGTGTGAAATATCTATATTCCGTTTTATTCATTATATCTTCATATCAGTGTTTCGTTTTAAATAAATAAGTCAAAAGTAAAACGTTGAAAATCACGTTCAGAAATTAAGGACATTTTTTGTACAAATAAAAAGTGTTAACTTTAGAGAGAGAAAAAAAAGAAAGATCTGAAACACCAGTATGTAAAGTAGAAGTCTTCAGAAACGCACAAGATCTCCTGCTAAGGAAGAAGAATATATGCGGGAGGCGCGAGGGATATGGAGGTGTGCAACGGCTGCAACATCAAGTATCAACAATATTGCTCGCGGTCTCGGTCTTTTGACATGCGAAAAATAAGACGAGAACGTGACGGTATTCGCAGGAGAAGGCTTCTGCCCTTCTGGCGGGGATCCCGCTCTCCGGCGGGTTCGTTCGCAGAAAGAGTCTTGGAATTCAAAATGGCTGTCGCGGGGATCGCAAGCCACTATGCGTGGGCAATCGGGCAACACACCATCTCGCGCGCTCGTCGTACGTGTGTGTCGCTGAAAAGCGTTATCTCGCAGCCAGGATAATTCTCCAACTCGAATTGGAGATGTACATAGTCTTTTTTAGTTTTTGCCAATTTTTCTCACTTTATTATAGACAAGGGAAACAAATTGCACATTAATTAATTCCTCCTAGACTTTTTATAATATTTTACAAAGACAACACAGTTCGATTGTTACACATGAGTGCGTACTAGTATCGCTTTGCTATAATATTCCGTCGTATGTCGCGATATACTTAAGCGTAAATTACAAACATAGTAGTTAGAAAAATCGAAAGATTTAAAAGTAGAAGAAATCAAAGACTCTCGATATGAGCTCGAAAGCGGCCATGCCGCGCTCCGCGCCATCATCCGACGGCAGCCATGCTCCCTATCTTTCTCCTCCTTTCGGCCATCATATAATTCTCTAAGGACTGGTGGAATACGAATCGCAGTGCCTACGTTTATCTATTTCTATCATAAGACAAATGTTAACCTCGCGAAACATACATTGAGACTTTAACGGGATAAAAGAAAAATGGCCGAAGTCGTAAACATCGTTCTTGACCACGTATATATTGATTTATTATGTATAGAGAGCGATTATATACATATAATATATCGAATCGTCATAAATATTCATTATGGAAAGATGTCGTGCAAGTTGACTGTATACTCGCAAGTATATCTATTGTATCTATTGTAATTCTTTCGTACGAGAAACTCGGCGCGCCATAACCCGCCTACCCGTTCGACCACCCCGAGGAATACATGGCGGCTTTCTCGCTCACTTTCTCTTTCTTTTTCTTTCTTTTCTCTCTTTCTTTCTCTCTTTTTCTCTCATTTTTTTCCTCCTCTTGTGTGTAGCTTCCCTCGCACATCCTCACCTTCTTCTCCATCCCATTTTTATTCAAATTCATTGGGAAGCTCCTCCGCGCGAGTGCTCCCAGTCCGCCCGTTACCGGCGCGCGTTCTTTCTCTCTACCCGTTCGCCGGGTTCGTTCTTTTTCTCCCCCCCTTGTTTTCCATAAATTCTGAATTTTATTTAGTCCGCCGTTCCGCCGCATCGTGTCTTTATCCCTACGCGCTATATACGAGCGCCGAAGCGAAAGTGCCCTCCCCCAACCTTCTTTTTTTTGTATCTTGGGATGATATGGCGCGTTTCAAACGCGCGATAAAATAAAAAAAACATGTCAAAGTATTCGAGAAAATGGCTTTCGGATTTGAACCGCGTCATTTTTATATCGAAGTTTCATGAATACTTCATCAGTTCACTTCATCAGGGTTCAAGAGCAGCCTGACACGTCAAAGTATTTATAGGAAACAAAAAATACACAAAGTGTCTGAGATATTCTAAGTGTAAATATGTTCTATAAAAAGCACCAAAAAAAAAACTATATGCAACTCTTGCCACAGTTCAGTGACTCATACGTTTCACAACACTACCAAGACGTATATCTGTATTTAAAAATTTCCGAATGTTCAAGACAAAAAAACCATATAGATTAAAACTATAATTAAAAATATAATTAAAAAAAGCAATAGAATAATAAGTGCATCTCGATAAAAAAAAAACTGTAATTTGCGTTTAAGCGTTTTTTTTCTTGTCAAAACAAGATTTAAAAATCTCTCGCGAGTTACATTTGCATGGCGTTTGAAATGTGTATATGCGCGCGCAGTGTGCACTGGCGCGTAAAATTTTCGGACCCGGCAATAGTCGAGAATATAATCAGTGTAATTTAGATAGCGACGTTATTTTATACACTTTATATCTCGGTCTCGCAGATTCGTTCGGTCATAAGGTAGTGTGTGGCGTAAATGTGCGTGTGTGCCATATACAATGGAAGGGTGGAGTGAGCGAAGGTAATATTCGCGCGGAGAAGAACAAAATAATGCTGAACATGTACGCCATTGGAGGATCGTAAAACCACGGGAATCGAATTGCAGGAGTTGATAATCCTTATACGATTTTCTTCTCGCGGCACCGTTGCTTAATGAGATTGATCTTATCGCGACAAAAATCTCAACTTACGAACAACATGTCCGCATATAGTCGAAAAAAATAAAAAAAAAAAAAGGATATGTGCGTGTAATGTCGCATCCTTGGAGACAGTTTATAGAAGATCCACTGGAGATCAGTCTAATGTAATTGAAAAAAAAAAAAAAAAAAAAAAAAAAAAAAAAAAAGACAGTCCAATGTCGTCCTGCGTCACGGCGGCAAGAGGGCGTAGGGAGGGGATACTGCTGCCCTTTTCCCTTCCAAGGGTCTCTGTGACTCCGGCTACTCCATGCCGATTCGTTTTTCAGCTGCTGAAACAGCCAGCACACATTTAACCTGCGTTTAGCACAGCTGACTAAAAACACGGACATTAGGCACGCTGTTTGTACAAAATTTCACAAGCATTGTATTTTTCTTTTCTTTTCAAAATCAACACAATCTTTCGCACTGTGCGTTTACGCGATTGTGCGCGCAATTATCTTCTTTTGACGGACATATCGCTCGGATAAACGTTTCGGGCGAATTCGTTTCTTGGAGAAACACAGACTGGCGCGTCACAAATCTCGCACCGGGATAATTTTCAAACAACCGTGACGAAACTTTTAACACACTTTGTCCGAACCCAGTACTTGTAACAGAAACATGTAAGAGACGAACACAAATACTCGCGATTAAAACTTAGCTTCAAAATTATAGTATACCAGCATGTCGAATATAGTTAGAGGAATTTTCGTGATTTCTTTTCTCTTCGAGAGACGTCAAAATACACAAGAAAGATGATGTACGAGGACAATGACGCGCTACTACTGCCACTGCACGAACTCGTTCGGTGCGTATTATATTCCACGTCGACCGTGTGCGCCACAGAAAAACAGACAGAAATTATCAACAACAGGATGTTCACCGGGTCCAAGTCACGGCGCGAAATCTCGCGCGTTGCGTCGTCGCGGGATTTCGACTGCGTCTATACCAGTCGTGCGACAAGACGACGAGGGGACGTTTGGTGAACGGAAATATACACCGCGAGCTGAACGAGTTAGCTCGCTGCCAAAGCTTGGCAGCTCCACTACGCGACAGACGCGTGCAGACCAGAGAGACCGTAGGTACCAGCCAACGGGATTTACTATGCTCGAACTGTACCAGCCTCTCTTTCTTGCGCTCTTCTCTCTCCTCTCTCTCTCGCTCTCTCTTTCTCTTTCTCTCTCTCTCTCTCTCTTTCTTGTTCCGTCTTTCCCGCTCTGTCGGTTAAGGCAGCAGAGCAAGGCGCAGCAAGACGAGTTGTTGCGAACGACACGTAACAACGACCGCCTCTCTTTGCCTCGCACACACTACCGTCGCAAAACTGTAGGATGGAGTTAGGTCGAAGCAGGCCAATCAGGCGCCCACCGTATCTACCTGCGGACTGCCTTCTGTGTAGCACCTGCAGGCAATATGCCTCGGCCTTATACTTTGTAAAATGCCGGCTCGCGTCGATGACAGATTGTCTGCGGTCTACCCCTTTCTGCGCTTTTGCGTTACGATCCGTGTGCGCTTCTTCTTGTATCAAGCGACTAGTTGCGTGCCAGGCTAAACTGCTGTTAAGATTTCCGCGCGTCGCACACAGTTACTAAGTTGATGATTTATCAACGTTCTATCGATGAAACATTTTATATAGGTAATACGTCTTTCATAGATTTGTATGATCTTTTTTTAGAAATAATGTGTAACTGTATAACGTAAGTTGTGGATATTACTTGAATCTCTGGATCTGAATACATATTTACATTATCCAGAAAGCAAACTACACGTATAACTCGCAAATAGACAAATTTGTGAATACATTTTTTTGTCGACGTTTCATATTTTACTCGGAATTTTAGCATGACTGACGGATAGAAGCAAGTCACTACGCCATGAAATAGAGCACCGCAAATTGAGTCACTAGCTGGTTTTATTTCGGTGCCTGTTATTGGCTCTTAACGCTCTCCCGCAAATGCGAAACAAAGGTCCGCCATTGATTGAACTTGCTAGACTCTCGGAAACGTTTACCCGCTCGCTCGGACATCCATTGTGAAAATAGTATTGCTAGGCCGTTTCTCACGAAACTGTCCAGACCTCTCATTATTTCGTTTTATCATTATTATTCTCATTGCTTCCTTATAATCGTTATCGAGCATAGAGAACATGGAAAAACGCGCAATTTAATATCGCTTTTAAAAATTTTGTGAAAAACGATTGTTAAACTCCAATGCGAATATTTTTTACTGTCTAAAATATATTCACAGATCTTTCATCTTTCATCAGAAATTCTTCGTCTAAATTATGATCTTTTTTTTATTGTCGCTATTTCGTTTATCGAAAGATAATGGTTTCGATTAAAAAAAAAAACAAAAAAAACAAAAACTAAATAATTTGTAAACTCTTGTCGGTGGAAATAACTGTCATGATTTGCAATAAAATATATTACTCATATCTGTAAGCATGATATAATTAAGTACGATATCATATCTATAATTATATCTACTTGATCAATGAATTCTCAAGTGGCCGAACATAGCCGGTTCTTCAGTTAATTAATGATAAATCGCGACAGGTCATCCTCATCGACAATATATTTTAGAATAGCAGATAAAACCGTCAAGTATCTTTATCACTTTCGGCGGCGCGTCTGTTTTAAAATCTCGAAGAAGACTTTTTTAATTAAAATACTTCGAACAACACAAGCGCGCATCTCGTGAAAGGTTGGCGAGCGTGAATTCTAAAATAGCGACACCGTGGAAGGAGCGGATTTCTATCGTTGATGTGCGCGATTGGTTAACTCGGGCCATTTCGAGATTTCAGGTCCGGCCCACGATATCTTAATAGATTGCCTTCTACTCGAATCGTATCATGGCCGCTCCATCCGTAGGAATCCTGTTTCATTTTCAACGACCATCTTGTGTGCGTGTGCCGACATTTATAATTCATATACCTATCAGAAAAACGCGATTCAAAATGTTTCCAGTAATACACCTACAGTATGCATCTTGAATTCTAATCCTCAACAGTCGTAAAATACAGAAAATCCAAAAATAATAAAGATTCAAATGCATCCTTTTA
Organism: Pseudomyrmex cubaensis; assembly: GCA_014825685.1. Taxonomy (NCBI): domain Eukaryota; kingdom Metazoa; phylum Arthropoda; class Insecta; order Hymenoptera; family Formicidae; genus Pseudomyrmex; species Pseudomyrmex cubaensis. The sequence continues at coordinate 9,027 of QVOA01020406.1, forward strand.
TACGGATAAATATTCTATCACGAATAAAAGTATTTCTTTCGTGTGTACGTTACGAATTCAAAGTTGCAAGTAGCAAGTGCGAAGATTAAAAACTTGTCACACAGTCGGAGAAACTCATTAATCAACGACTAGTGTAAGCAATTTTATTTAAGTATATATTACAGCATGATTTATGTTTATTATTTTATAGCGATGTAATCTGCAAGCAATTAGAGTCAAATAGTGGCGTTTAAAATAATGCGTGATTCAATGGGTTTGTAAAGTCATAATTTATCATCGTTGATCACATTGGCCGTCAAAAAAAGAAGCCGTCGGAACACAAAGTTCGAGCCTGCAAAGGCAATAAATTCATAACTTCGAAAATCAAAAAAAAAAAAAAAAAAAAACCATAAAACTCCGTAGCTTATCTGTAGCAGATATTCATGAAGATTTTAAATCACGCGCAATGTGTTCTTTGATCTTTAAGAAGGTCCGATCGGAGAGCAGGTCCGTTCTAGAAACTTTCTTTCATTATAAAAATATAATGTATATATATTTAATGAACTTGAAATCCGCAGGAAATTTATTAACTCTACAAATTACGATGGAGCCGACATAAAAAAAAAAGAAAAAAACAAGAACAGCAAACGACTTTCGAACAATTTCGGCGTCGTAATGAGATTTATTCAATTGCACATCGCGCTTTTCTTTCTACGTGTAATGTAATGCGTGAAGACCAAGCTGATTCGTGTTCGCGTTTATTATCGTTTCGAAGCAGGCCACTGCATATAGATATACACTCACGATAAAATCATTAGTCACTGAACTTTAACGTTGCATGTTATCGGCAAGGTCATTTCGCATATTAAAGCATTTACGATTGTTGTGGAACATCCATCGAATGTATGGTTGTCACGTAGAGTGTTTCCGAGCGAGATATTTTATTTCAACCAAGACGATTTTATTCTATCATTCATTCATGCGTTAATACGTGCAGCATCCACACGATGATCAAAATTTATATAAGTATGCAAATATATTTCTGTAAGCGGTTTTTTTTTTTCAAAGAAACAATAATAAAATCTTCCTACTAAAAGACCACTTTTTGTGCCAATATCAAGTCAACTCGATAAAAACGGATAAAGTATTTAAATTTATAAGTAGAATAACTACTTTGCAAATTAAACATTTGCAGAATATTTATGAGCAATCATTAGCACGTGTATATAAACCAAGATATATAAGTTTAACATGTTTACTGAATCACTTCTTGTGTGGAAGTTAAAAACATATGTTCAATTTTTAACGTCGCCGTTTTTAAATTCTGCACGGATATTATATGTGTGTATACATATATATAAGTATATTGAATGAAGTGGTCGCTAAACTCTCTCAGCTGTCCCGTATTTATAAGAAACACCAATAAAATCAAGGTCGTTTCACTCATTAAAGTATTTATGATTGTGATTGTTATGGGATATCGGTTACAATTATCACCTATTTAACTTCATGCCAGACGATTTGTCTTCGGCATAGCTCAGCGCTTTACAGCTCGGTCCAGTCACTCCGATAGAAGAAAAGGGAAGACGGGGGAGAACATAAGAGCTCATAAATGCGAATTTAAGAGACGCAATAAAAACACATTGAAATCGAGAGTGAACGAGCGGAAGCACGTGCTTCAACGAGCGTTCGTCATGATTTTGTTCGTCACATTGCTGTTTATTTGATGATGCGTTTTGATCAAAACCTTGTCTTTATTCTTTTCTGACAAACTCAATTTTACAGTCTGCGCTATTATATTGACATTTATCGTTAATTCAATTGTGTAATTATGTTGCGTTAATGTTGATCGTTAAAATCAAATCGTTATAGTTAATTTCATCAATTAACATCTCAAACAACATCGATTAATTTTACTTGTAACGAGAGAGTATTTAACACAATTTTCGACAACCAGCTTTCTCAACAACAAAGAAAGTGTTAGATTTATATTCTGTCTTTTTTTTTGTTGACATGCTGTGCCAGAATATTTGCTGGACACCCCACGTATGCTGAAGTAACCCCTGTCATTGACATAATCGTAAACGTCTTGTGACCAATGTATTTTTTTCTTTTCCTTAAAAACATATAACCGAGATTGAAAAGAAAAACTATATTCTGAAAAACCTGTTTATTCGTTGGAAATGATGTTTATCCTTGAATTCGTCACGATACAATTTTTTCACCAGTCTGTTAATGTCAAAACGACTCAAAGTATAAGGAAGTCCCGACGAAAGGTCAAAGCTCCCATAAACCGTTTATTGGTGGCTGCAAAAACGCTCTCGAATAGGCTGACTTCTATGATGCAAACACCTGAATCGCATTTCTACTATTTTTGCAATCACCTTTTAGGTTATCTATTGTTTGCGTTGTATATTTATTTCGAGTCTGTATAATGCATTTATCTATTTTTGTACAATACGTAACAGATTCAATGAAATTTTTTAAAGTATATCAGAAATATTCAGACATATATTACTTATATGCATATTCTCCTCTCTCGTAGAACTAATAAGTTAATAAAAATGATAACCAAATTGTAACAATCTTCGAAATAAAAAATTTCAACACGCGTTTAGCACGCCATGCTTTGCACAGCAACTTTGCAGTCTACCAAGAAAGTGCAAATACCAGCAAACCGACTGGCAACACTGCTTTCCTCGCAGAGACGCAGTATCGACCGCGGCTCCCAGAGGCCAAACCATCTCAACCTCCGAGTTTCTCGTTCCTTCTGCAGACCAGACATCTCCCAGGATTCACGACCCCTTTACCCTTTCGCAGCTCGAGCGAGTAACACGATAAGCGAAGCGCTACGGAATATAAAATCGACGCGAATATATTTCAGATTATAGCAATGTTGTGTAAAAGAAACAGGGGACAGATAAACAAGAGGAATGTTATTAAACAATTGCTGAAAGATAACGGTGTCGAATAATTTATGAATTTTGTGCAAAATTCAAACAGATCGGGGAATCGATCGAATTAAAACCTTGCAACGCGATGTATTTTGAAACAAATATAAATTTTATAATTTTATGTGTAATAAAATATGTCAACTTATTTGTGTGTTATGTTTTTATTCGTGTAGAGCAGCTCGCTTTTGGTAACAAGGCACTTTAGACGAAATATTTTAAGTCGGATTTAAACAAAGTCCTAAAAGAGCATTCGGAGCCGTGATTTAAAGGGCTTTGCATGCAACCGAGCGGAATGAAAAGGATGCGCAAATCTTGGTAGAGTGCATTTCAGTTATGGAGGCCGGAGGTAAAGAGGAAAAAAGAAAAAGGATGAAAGGCGAAACGGAGGAAGAGGAGACGGGAAAAAGACGGAGGGCATGAAGATGCAGGCGAAAGAAGTGAGGTATCTAATGGATGTGAATATATCGCCGTAATAAATTTCGCAAAAAGCCAACGGAGGAGAGAGTGAGGAAGATACGGCAAAGGTTCTCTCGTTCGCTTGGTCCACTCTTGGCTGCGGAGCTTATTTCTTGCGGAACGAAGGAGGAAGGAGAGAAAAGCCAAAGGAAAGCCCTCATCTAACTATATCAGGGCATCACGTTTCCGGTACGTGCTCCGGCAGCCATCTTTTCTCTCTCGGCCAATCGGGAACCGCCGAGCTATGGTGGGGTGAGAACTACCCTTAGGGCGAAGCGGCTCCACCCCGGCCGAGCTCTCCTCGAACGGATCAATATCGAAGTCATCCCTAACAACAGCCACCTATAACCGCGGAGCTGGGGAAAGCTAGAAACTACATTGTCGAGAAAATAGTCTTAAGGATTTACGAAGAAAATTATCGTCAGCAGTTAACGAGATTAGAATTTTCTCTTTCAATAACAGAAAAAAATACAAAATGTTTGAAAAACCAATTTTCACTGAATTTTGCATAAATGTTTGAGAACAGTCTTTTTTCTGCTACAACATAAGACTTTTGTAAATTGCTCTTTTTTTTTAATCTAAAATATAATCGTTGTTTGTTCTTTTTAAAGCTCTATCTTGAAAATTCAAAACAGTTATCTATATGATGACAACGTAATATAATGACAGGAGATGCGAGAAGCACAGAATCCCATCAGGGGATAAGAAACTATGGCGCAACAAGGTACAGACCACTTTAAATTTAAATGCTCGTTATAATGAAAACTTTACTTATTAATAGTCGTCTTACTGCGCCGCGCCATCTTGCCATCGAATAAGAGAATGTTCGAAGTTCGGCTACTGCATTATATCAACGGTCCCTTGGCTGGGGAATATCTATCTCGGGAAATTATCAAGTTGTCAAAGATTATATTATCACCGAGATAAGACTGTGAGAAGAGAGAGAAATCCTAGAGATGTAAAATTCGAAAATTAATACAAAATTCAAATCTACATGAAACGACAAAGTGAGATTTTGTTTAATAACTTCTCTCTTTCTCTCGAAACAGATATTCCGCCGTGACGGCAAGTACGACGTGTACACTTGGTGCAATGTGTAAGCGCAAGCTGAAGGTGGGGAGTTTCTAAATTGCCACGCCGACGTGAGACTACCGCTGGAAAATTTACGAAACGCCATCCATGCGAGCACCTGGTTATTCCAAGTTTAACGACTACTTGGTGTATCGTTAATGCGTACGAAAAACGTGCGCCGGGGAGAGCGTTTCGAGAAAGCGCGCCAAATAAAAAAATATCGAAGCTTCGTCATATGCTTTTTCTTTAGCAAAATAATTAATATTTTTTCTACTTTTTAAATTTAAAAACTTTTACTTTGAGTTTCTACGTCAAGTTCTTTTATTTTTACACACACACAGATAATTTTTAAATACTTTAATTTTGTTCGTATAGGATAGATGAAATGCACTTGTATCTATCCTTAAATAATCGAAACTTGACACGTTTATGTGCATGAAGCAAGTAGATACTATAAAGATCACGTCAGATAGCATTAAATCAACTCTCATAAAAACTATATAAATTTGTTTTTACCAGAAACATAAAAAACTGTTCGCATCAATCCAAGAGATAATTTCAAATGATAAAAATAATTGAAGCAGATATGTTTAACAAATGTGTAGACTCTCTATTTTCATATATAAATTTACAACGAATATTTTATACAAATCTAAGAGAAAGAGAGAGAGAGAGAGAGAGAGAGAGAAGAGAACGCAGAAGTTGCGTTAGCGTAGTTATAGTCTTCAGTTTTTTTTTAAATCAGTCATGGTTATTATACAGAGAATATTCAACGAATAACAAGAATGTAAATTACAAGCGGAAATACCGCTGATGAAACCCTCGCGTCGATCGATCGACAGGACGAGCGGCGCGGCGCACGGAAGGACGAAAAGAGGAACCCGAAGAAACAAGGAAAGGCCGTTAACTACGGCAAGCGGCCGTACACAAGAGCCGCTCTTTGATTATCTGCTGGTTGGTATAATAACAAGTTCATGAAGATGTTGATGCGCATGCACTGCACGCACGCTACGCGCCCCATGTCTGTGTGATTTTCGAGTGGTGCAACAACGTCGCACACGCACGCGGTGAAATAATATACTGCATTTACATACTTATAGACCCGCACAGAGCTGTCCAAAGGAAAACCCTTCCACATTGTGGGACGCTCCGTTTGCCATATTCATTGGCTCGCCCTCTCCTCTCTTCTCCTCCTCTCTCCGCCGTCAAATCGCCCTCTTTGTTTTCAGGCACCATTTGGCTCTTTGTTAAGGCGCCTTCTTCATTTTTCCGTCTCTTTCTCTCTCGATCTCGCGTCCCCTTCTATTCTAAAGATATTAGTCTTCTCATCTCTCTCTCTCTCTCTCTCTCTCTCTCTCTCTCTTTATCCTTGCCTTAATTCTCCTTTTTTTATTTTCGTCCTTCTCACGCCCGTCTTCTTTACAACTGTCTCTTCTCGTGCGATCTTCCTCCCCGAGCACCTATCCAACTGCTTTCGTTTCACAGCGTCCTTTATCTGGGTGGTATCTTCCTTCTCTCGCTTCCCGAGAGCGGCGGGCACAAGCGGTCACTACTGTAGCTTCAGTATAGGATTCGAAGGTTAGCCCCGAAGACGTCTTATTTGAAACAATGTTCTCGCTGTGCCTCGCGGCCTGCTCGTAAATCCTCATTTCGAATCCTGAGACTCATATAAAATCCCACTATACGCTGGACACCCACCCTTTCAGCGAAATATGTCACCCCCTTCCGCGATTCTTTCTTTTACGGGCTCCATCTTTTTTTTTTTTTGGGCAGGTACCTATTTCTTTGTTCGTGTTCTGATTTCGTATCTGATTTTTGTCCGCAGACAGTTCTTCCTCTTTGACATCGCACTCGTAACATTGTATTTCTTTCGAAATTATATTTTTAAATTGCTCTCGCTCTGTCTCTCTTTCTCTCTTGACATCGATATGTTATAATTGCTTCGTCTGAAATTGTAATTGTAATTTAATTTCCAAAAGTTCCTACAGCTGGGACAGCTGCGCGGTCGCAACGTGTGACTATCGATAAGATTTCTTCGAATGAATTTACGTGATTGAAAACGTGTTTATCAATAGCGTGATATTAAAGCATTGCATAACATGACGTCGTTGTTAATCGATCGCGCGAAGTCACGTTCGTCTACAACAACAGGCGCGTCTTTCCTCATCTGCGCCCGGCAGGTGAGCTAGGGCGACGGCGGGCGTCGCGCGACAAAAACACACCGACGTTTAGGTTACATCACGATCTTCCCTAACGATAAATCAGAATGCCTGAAGCTGCGCGACACGCGAGTCGTAATATTTAAGTTAATGGCTCGGTATAATAAAGTTAATGGCTTCATGATAGCCATTCGAGGGACAAGCAGAACCGACTGCCGCATTTGCGAGAGTCGACGAGCCGCGTCGTTCCCGTAATGAATACACTTTAAGCATCTCTTCCACGGTGTGCAAGTGCACGCGCAACGAGTCCGACGGCCGTATTTACGCCGCCGTTGTACGCCGCGAGAGAGTTGGTTTGCATGTTGGCTCGCATGTTCCGAGCCACTTTCAAGTGACGCTTCTCGCTCATTCTTGCGCGCGCGAAAGATCGCCGCTAGAGACTTGCCTTTATCACCTTATAAAACGAGGATCTCACGCGCGCGGGCGTAAATAATGGCCGCCGGCGCTCGACGGTCTTTTCGACGAGAGGAGAGTCACACAACAAGCTGAATGCGATACGCGTGTGTCGCGGAACGAAATCGCACTCTCTGCCGCCGCCGCCGCCGCCGCCGCCGCCGCCGCTCTCCGATCGTGACCAACTTGTCACGGCCGACGATAAGGGCCTTTCAGCGTTTCGAAGATAGAGAACACTTTAAGAACGACGATAGTGTCGAGAACGAAACTTACATATATTTCAAATTCATTTGTGATAATGAGCAATCGTTTCTGTATTGCCAAATAGTGATTAACAGTACGATAAGAGAAATCGAATAAAACATGTATACGCCACAGTACACCATTATTGAATTACATATCTCGATAATTTATACAAAAACTAGTTTGACTATTATTTATATAAAAATTAGTTCATCGTTTTTACTGTATCACTGAATATTGTTTAATTTCTTAGTTTATAAATCTTCGATTGCTTTACAGAGTTATTTCGAGACTTGAAAAATTTGAAAACATTGCATGATACGATTCTCGCGTTAGATTTTGCGAAAACAAAATAAATTTGGATGATGAGAGTACAATTAGAAACCAAACATTTGTCGCAAGTTGCATTTTCATCGATGAAAAATCGGGAAACAATTTTTTATACACAAACAATTATTTGAGTATTTGTAATATGTAACCATTAAATATGTTTGTTATATTTCTCGTCACGAGAACACATATATATCTTCTCAAGGCATGTTATTAAACCTTCGGTAATATAGTAATGCAATTCGATGCGTCATATATCTCTGCACCTCAGATTAATTTAATGATTCTAGTCTACCAAGGGGAGAAAAGATACGACTGGGGCTATAAATATAAGTCGCATCCGCTTATCAGTATAATTTCTAAATTGCTTCGAAAAAATATTATGATAGTTGTAATAAGCGATATAATATTTATACGAGACTCTCTGTCATCTTCCTCTTCTAAATGCAAACTTCCAATTAAAGCTTATTGCTCGGTAAATTTAATTCTTCTGTAACATTTTTTTTTTCAAATCATATCATTAAAATATCACGTAATAAGATTATATATTTCGAAAGCAAAGAAGTTTGAACAACAATTATTAGAATATTGTAATTTTTCTTTTGCACGGACCAAAAAAAAGATTTATTTTCATAAGTTTAAAAATTATATTATTTATATATATATATATATTGCCTAAATATTTACCTGTGATAAGCTGCAAATGGGGTGGTGAACCAATGGCGATAGTTCTTCTTCGCCACATGAGGAATCCTGTAAGAAATGCGAATGTTCTCAGTATTTAATTGCCTGATTTCACACCGATATTCTGCCTGTACTATAAATGAAAATATCTCTTTTACGATATACATCTTATACATCGCAACTATTTCTATCTTTTTACATTTTTACTATATAAAAATGTATTCTTTTTTTTTTCTATTGTAATTTAAAAAAAAAATGTATTCTAATGAAATATATCGTTATTTGAGATCAAGTAAATTACCATATTCACAAAAAAAAATTTGTTACATACTTTGATATACACCGTATAATTTTCAAGTTGAATAACTAGTTACCTGCAGATCACCAAATATCGACAACGAACCGAACAAGCAATAGAAATGCCGTCGGCACCCAACCGCACTGACGAACATTATGGATTAACGCTTTCTTTTTTTTTACAGACGGTATTTACACTATATTATCTTTAAAGGTAAAGTCGCACGATGAGCCGTCAGCACACTGTGCTGTCGAAACGAGAACTGAGAAACCGTTTCTCAGGACGTATTGGAGAGACATATGTAGGTATAAACGAAAAGAATTAAGACGAGTGTCCTTGGATCTCTATTCGTCTCGGCAATGCTGCTTATTGTAGTAGCTAAAAAAGAATTAGAGCATTGACGGAAGAAAATCCTTCAAACAAGAAAAAAATTCTTAAGCGATTTTTGTACAATTTTTTTTATCGTTTAACCTTGAACAAAGCGTATATTCTCGGCGGAATCTCGAACGTGGCTCGAGACTAAGAATACAAGTAAGATTTCTAAAGGTTTCCGCATACAAATGTCGATGCAAGATAATGCATAAATGTAATTTTTTTTATATAGACATATATAACCATTTGTAAAATTTAAATAAATATTTTGGATACTTATATTAGTGTCGCGTTTGAAAACGTGGTTTAAAACACATTTGACAAAGTTATGCTATGCTACGTAAATTAATAATAATTATTAAAAATAGTTAAATAATATAGATATCAATTTTTCCCATTTTAATCATATATAAAATAACCAAAATCTAAATATAAATTTATACAATGTATCAACATAATGATTATATCAGTAACGCGAATTTTATCATATTTTATACGTAAATATTGTATGTAAATAATAAAAGTTCTAAATGGAAAATTATAAATAGTAGAATGTTTAAACTCTTCGTGCGTCGCGCCTGCCATTTTGACGCCGTCCGACGGCTTGTGATAGAGACGCGCTTAGTATAATTTAACATTCATTTGCGTTTCTAATCAGAACATACTATAAAAATGTTTGCAGTAAAATATTTTTACAAGAATTTATTACAAAAAAAAACATGAGCAATATTTCTTGTCAATTATAATTTATTTACGGATATTCTCACGGTCGTATGATGTCACCAAACATAAGTTTTTATTTGAATTTCATTCAAAAATCTTCATTATTAATAAAAAATTGCCTATAATTATATAGGTAGTTATGTCAAAAGTGATGTGTATAAGCTATAAATTTACAAAGAAATACGATATACACGTTACTTAAAAATATTCATGAGATATTTTATGTACGTATGTGTAGATAATACTTTATATGAATTTGTGTGAAATATTAATAAATTGTGTGAAATATTAATATATATGAATTAAAAATAGAACACGCACATTCTTATATTATAATGCAGATAATGACGAAAAATGACGTTTCTACACAGAAAAAAAAAATGGAGTTGCTTCAATTAAAGTCGACGTCACGGGCTGCCACAAAAATAAATAGTTGATTTAATTGCGTATGGGATTAATTTAATATCTAAATTCTTCAAGCAACTATATCTGCTGTGTAGTGCAATAATATTAAGATTGCATCAACAGGATATATTTCAATTAAACTGATGCTGTTGATTCAACATCATTTTTTTTTTTCCATGTAAAATATTATATCAAACTATAAAGCCAGAAATAGGAAAACAGTAAATGATCCTTCTTTCAAGGGAAAGAATATCGCATGGATCTGATACGTTCGTGATTCTCATAGAAAAGTAACAATTTGATAAGATTTCCCCGTGCTACATATACGCTTGATTGGTTAAGTCCAGTCACTTCGTTCAATGTTCCCTCAATGTCCACTCATCGCAAAAAGCAATCATTCTTTGACGTGACGTCATAAATCGAAAGCCATAATACCACTACGACAATAGAAGACGCGTACGCTGCTTTTATGTCAATACTCCATTTTATTCTATTTATTATCGTCAGGTCTTCGCAACTGAGAGATTTACAGATTAGTAAGATTGGTTTTTACGTATATTAAACAGCAGGAGTGAAAGAGACAACAACAAAATAAATGAAAGCTAATGCTTTATAAAAATTATAATTCAAATGATTAACCTGCGGGGAACACACCTATTTTTTCAATCAAGAAAAACACTCTGGATCAATTTGACCCTGTCCACTTTTTGAGATGCTACCATTTAAAATGCACCTATCCGATTGGCTTGAAAAAATTTTCGGATGTATTTTGAACATTTTGGAATAAACCTATATAGTTTAAAAGTGTTAACATTATTAACATTGTAAAAAACATGTTGCAAAACAAACAATTTTGTAAAAAAAAGTTTTAAAAGAATAAAAAATCATATTTTTCTTAGTTTTCAATATTTTTGAAAACTAAAAATTTATATTGATATTCTCAAGAAACCAAAGTCGACAGGGTCAAATTGACCCAGTGTGTTCCCCGAGGGTTAAACAAAATTAATAAAATTGAAGTAAAAGAAATAAAAAAAATTAATAATAATGTTAACAGGTCACTAACATTATTATTAATTTATTTATATTGCGAGCGTTATATCTTTAAATAAAAAAAAACTACATAAAAATTTATTTAATTTTCTTATTAATATTTAATTACATCTTTTCTAAAGTTATTGTAAGTTTTTGTTACTATATCCATACTACGTTAATAAAATTAAAATTAAGATGATAGACAGATAATTAAAATGTTAAATGGTTCTTTTTGTACTGAATGAGAAAACCACATCGGATGTGTGCGATAAACACACATACACATATTTTTTTTACTAGTAATAATAATAAATCATATAAAAAGAAGAATCTCTTTCATAATTTTAATACACTCTATTCTAAGAGATTAGAAATCAGCTTTGCGGAGCGATGTATTTCTTTTCCTACCGAATCTCGAGACATTAACAATCGACCGCCAATCCGTTGATGCGACGGCAAAAATGCAGGTGGATTCGAGCCGAGAAAGGAAAAGAACGATAGGAGGGAACGAAAAAGGGTGGGCCTAGAGCACGACGGAGGGCAGGCCAAAGGAAGGCTCGTTTACCGCCTGCTAGGGCGAAAGGACGAAAGGTAAGAGTAAACGCTAGCATGCGAAGCACGCCCCGGGCCTTCGGGAGCGCGTACATTCTCGGTTCGTAATATACGACTTCCGTACGTTGATGGAATATTCGAAAAATCCGTGAACCTCGCCAAAGATAAGGCGACGGGTAACAACTGACGAGGATATCGTCCCGTGTGTGGCCGTAATCTCGAACATACTGTTTTCTATGGAAAGTCATGAAATTGAGTTTCGATCGCGTGCGCCGCGGAACATTCAGATTATGTTCGTCACGTATAGACAGACAGCCAGTTTTACTGCCACGTAGCTATGCGCGTGTCTTACACGCGTTTCAGTTAGTTGTTTGTCATTTTAGAAACAATCCGGAATAAAGTCTATATACGTAGAGGTATAAAAATATGGAATAAACCCTGCGTTGTGAGAGAAACTACTAGTATATATGTATAGTTACTTTATTACAGAAAAAAACGTTGTGTTTTTGGCAAATCTTTGTACGCGAATTCGACAAAAGAGAAACAACTCAAGCGGCTTAAGTGTCACGAGAGTCTCACAGTAGGTAGATTGTCGTGAACTGACGGAGGGTAAGACGCACAGAAAGTGCATCTTATCTGTAGCGTATTTTAAAGACAAACCGTGCTCGTTTTGTGGGCGTATAACATCGCGTTGATGACCGCGCCGGAATGTGCGCGTGTATGCGCGCGTGTACCGACGGAAATATTCTTTCGAATATACGATGCTGTCAGCTCATACGTGTCATTCCGAACACAGGTGTGTGTGTCTGTGTGTGTGTGTGTGTTGGTGTACAAGTGCTTCATCGAAAGGAATGCAACGCACGGTTCTCTCTCGGTTAAACCGTCGAGAACGCAGCACCACGAGAGATGTCCACCGCGGTTGAGCAGGATGCAGATAATCGGTGTTTATATCGCCCCGTCCTCGAAGAAGAGGATCCGGCTATCGCAAATGGCATTTCTAGATGGTGGCCATCTTTAAAAATGACCCGAATACACGCACACCGTATATCCGTTGCTGCTGCTGCTGCGTCTCTTATAGGGTACGCAGATGCAGCTGGCTGTAATCTGAAGCACTTCGTTATCCTTGCTTGAGCTCGGGAGGCGTAAGAGACCCCCTTCGCGCTCCCTTGCAAAGCCGGAAACGTCATGGATTATAAACTTCTTCAGTCACTGGCGGAAACGCCCTGAACGCGCCTTCGAACTCTCTCCCGCGTCTTCGATCGCGCTTCCCTTTTTGTGAGACGAGAGCGTCGGGGGAAAAGAGCCCATGTGAATATAATTATACGATGTTTGGAGAAGAGCATCCACACTCCCCCGCTTGAACGTGCGTCGTTGACTGAGTATAACAGTAATGCTTCTTCTTGCATCTCATATTTTATATACATATTAAATGCGCCTCCGTTCCCTGCGTTCTCTTGAAAAAAAAAAAAAAAAATGTCCGTTCTATAACTCATAGAATCTCGTCAGATGATCCATACTTATGAAACAATTTATGACTCCGATCCGTATTTACGCGCATCTAACAGGATTGTAGATTTAATGTGTAAATATTTGTACGGTAATATGTGTTAAAAATACAGAGTGCTTATTTACAAGGTAAACACGCAAACACGAAGATGAGATTTGTGTGAAATATTTGAGAATGTATGGACATATCGAAATGTTATTTTTTCTTTGTGTAACTAATCGCATTTCAGCCTAAGCAAAGTTTAATCTTCGTCAACATGTCTGACCAGTAAAACAACAGGAAATAGACAGAGAGAAATAACGAGAACTTGGCGGAATTGCACAAGGGCGACTCGGAGGAAGGCAGAGTAAAAGCGAGCAGAGCCAGGATGAGAGAAGTGGGTGGAGGAAGAGGAGGGAAAACTCAGCTCGTTTCCAACTGTAGGATAGGGAAGAGAAATACGCGCTCGTAAAAGACGAAACGTAGTCCCCAAAGAAAATACGAATTAAAGCAGCTAGCCGGTGATCGAGAAAACTTTTATATAATCGCTCGGAAGGCCGAGGTGATATTTCTATTTATGAATAGTTACGATAGCATTTCAACATTTTTTAATAACATTTTTCAGTAATATGCGTGTAAAAGATTTTTGTGATATTGATGCAAAAAGAATATTAATTATATTAAAATAACAATATGTATAAAAATTGTGTAAATATAAATAAAACAGAATGTTTTTTTATCGTGTTATCGCGATAATATAAGAAATTTATAATAAAGTCTATCCAATATGTATCTGCGCGCGTTTTTCGAAGCCGAATTGACAACGCAAAAAAAACAGTACTGAGTTATGAGTGGTTACCGACAATGTTTCCCTCTTGTCATAACACAGTATCGCCAGGAAGACCCCGCGAGCCTCTTCGCTCAAGCATATTCACCCCCAACGTCGAGTATTAACTATAGATAACCTAAACTCGTACTACGCAACCCTCGACGAGATACAATAGCGGTTTCCAACCCTTTCTCCCCAACCCTTTCTTCTCCACCCCCTCTGTCAGATTCACCAGCCTGTACAATAGCGCTGAAACTCGGGACAGGAACGCCCGTAAAGCCCGACTCCCCCGTATTTAATTTACTGAATAATTGGAATCAAGCTGCCTCATTTGTGTGCCCGGACGACCCTCTCCCACCCCTTATCCTGAAACAACGGCAAAACCCGCCCCGCAATTTCCAGCCCCCATGGATGTCGAGCGTCGGATCTTGTGGGAGCTTGATGAGGAGATTTGTGCGCGCTCATAAAACCCACCTCGATCCATCCTGGCCCTCTCTCACGTCAATCCTTCGCCTCTCTCGTTCTCGCCCTCTCTTCCTATCTACCCTTCTCTTCCAGCCGATCCCAATGTGGAGGTGAATAAAGATGACCAGATAATGGAACGCCCGCATAGAGGGTACGGGAATTACTAGCGTTAAAAGGGTTGGCTGGTTCAACCGAATAATGTCAGGAAAGGATTCAAGGTTGATACCGTTTTTAGCTATGGCGTCACAATTTGAATTATAATGCGTTTAAGCGCACAATTTGACCATTATCGTTATATAAAAATTGATATACTAGTTGAAAATTTTTGCCAGCAATAAGCACACAAACGTGTTACATATGTTCTAAAATATACATTTAAAACATACATCGTAAATATTAAACTGCGCAACTTCTGTTTGTTGCAAACGTTAGTTAATGTCTTTAGTATTGCCAGTAACCAGAGGGAGTGTAACTCGTAGGGAGGACTTCTTAAGTTGCGCATGCGCTTTTACATTGCCTAGAAATCGATGGTAGCAGCTACCGCCTGGTTCCATTTTTACGTTACGATAGAGTAATATCTTTCTATAACATAAAATATTATAGAAAAATAAAATAGAAATCATTACGATTTTCTGTATTTACAGAATAAAAAAATAGCCAAAAAATTTCAAGATATATTAGCATTGTTTTAAATAAATAATAAAATAAAAATTAGCAAACATAACGTGTTTAATATAAGAACAAAATTTTATATTATTTTTTTCGATACGCGTTATTTACTTTATCCGTATAGATATGTTTATGCAAATAAATCTTTTTCTTATCGCGATGCATAAGATAAAAAGACTGCAAAAAGTTCTTACTTAATTCTGCATTGGACATTAATAAAGAATTGTAAAATATCTCTAAAATATTCTCTAAAATATTCTCTAAATATTAACTTCTAGCGTCAGCATTCAAAACTCAACAAGCTGTCAACTTTTGCTGAAGTTAGAAAACTGACAGAACTCGAGAATAACAGAATTGAGTCAAGGGAGGAACAAGGCACCCTGAGATGCATAGAAGTGCGCGAATAAGAAAGTCGCTCGTGGTTTCTGGGTGGTCCTTTCTTTACCTTTCTCCCTACTCTTCTCTTTACCACTCTTCTCTCTCGTCGTTTCGTTTCTCGTCGAATCGCGCAAACGCAAAACCACGAAAAACGAAACACATCACGGGAATCACGAATGCACACACACGCAAACGAGGATGCACGAGCGCCAGAAAAATATATACGGGAGATGTAGAGGTGCACAGTGCTACAAATTAACCGCGAAGTCGATGGAATCTTCCGCCTCTCCTCTTCGCCCCAGTCCTGCACCCTCATCTCTCTTCTCCGACCAATTCCCTTCCCAAGTCGACGTCTCACACTTCCTCCTCGCACCAGCCTAACCTAACCTGACCTCCGCGACTCCTCTCCCTGTTATTCTCGCTCCCTCATGTTGTACCCTCCTACCGCAGACACGACGTACCAGAATGTGTCTGCTTTTCTCCTTCCTCCTGCGTTGCTCTTTCGAACGCACTCCGGACCGTTCGCTCATACGATATGCATGGTAAGGTGTGTGCGTGAATGCAGCGCGGACATGGTACGCTCGCACAAACCACCATCGACTAGGGGGGAATGTCTGATAACGCTCGGCCACGTTGCACTCGACAAGCTCAGTAATTACCCCCGCACCTGCCTGTTAGTTAGACGGCTCGCTGTACACGGAACAATTCACATCTACATACATTGAACGGATGGCAAGATTAGTGTGTTCACACATACCAATTAAACTCTCTCTCCGGAGTATAAAGTTGCATATCTCTGCAGTGAAGAATGTTGAAATTGCACAGGATGAAGAAGAAACATGAGAACGTGAACATTGTGAAACAATAAATATTAAATTTTTTTGTAAAGTTTCTTTATAAAAATTATATTTATAAGTCACTTATAATTTCTGTCACTTATCTTGCTACACAGAATTGTGTCTGAAAAAAACCATAATAGAATATAATGTACACGTTAAACATAAAACTAATTTTAAGTTAAATAAAATCATTTAATTAATGCATACATTCGTAGGCTTTAAAAAATGTAAAGACAATCTAAAAGATTGAAAGAAAATTTTAAAAAGTTATTTTTTATAATGTGGCACATGCGATATGCCATATTTTAAAACATATTGTAAAACATAAGACCCTGAGCACAACAGACAAAATATTAGGAATAAATATTAAATAAGAAATTGAATCGGCCCAGTGGTCTCGCGGCCTGAGTGCGAGTGGGAGGTCCCGAGTTCGAATCCACACCGTTGGCCGGTCTCTTTCAAGTCGAGTTTGAAATTCAAATCGATTGAAAAGCGAACTGAATCGGGCCTCCGAATGAATCGTGGATATAGAAGTGAAGTGTTGAAAAATATTGTAACCCTGAGGGGAATCAATTAAACTTCCTTTATCCATTTAAATAAGAAATTTGAATTATTTCTATACAAAACAGAAAATAGAATAAATTAATGCATCATAAATTAAAAAATAAAAATTTTGAATAATCTATTCCGTTCTCTTGTTTAATGTAACATTATTTGAAATTTCTTTTCCAAATATTTAATATTTATTTTTATTCCTAATATTTTGTCTATTGCGCTCAGAGCCTTAACTATTGTCTCAATATATTTCAAGTTGTGGTATATTGAGTAACTATATGGTCAAAAATATATCTCAGTTGATACAAGAAGTTTCTCAAGATGTTGGTATTACATTGCACAGCTGTCAGCATTTCTTCTTTACCAACAGAAATCTCTTAAAAAATTTCATGAGCAACATAAACAGTTTTACCTACTGTTGATGCTGATAATGTAAGTTGTATACACATATTTAAGAAATTGTAAAATTTGTTTAAAATACTATAATATATAGATATAATATATATGTAAATATTTTAAAACTATATTTACCAAGTTGACGCTACTAATATTATATTCAATTTAATTGTTATATTAATAACTATAATTTCTTTAATATTTTCAATAATACATACTGTTTATATTGTATTAATTGTTTATATATTATATAAACAATTTTTAATATATATTTTTATAACGCCAATAGTAGTATATGCTATTTAATTTATAAATGTAATTTTGATTATATTTAACAATCAATATTTTTAATAAGTGTAACTATATCACAATATGATAAAAACATAATATGATACGTCGATAAATTGGTTACCTGACATATCTATCACATGAGAATGAAACTTCTGATATTCTAGTTTTAATTGTTAATATTTGAAATAAGCAATATTTTATAAAGAAAAGTCATATCAAAATAACAGTTAATAAAAACAATTTAGAGTTATACAAATGTAATTATAAAAACAAAAACTCGAGAATTGTTATCGTCAAAATAAAGTAAATCGATGGCAATAATTGTAAACATAATATAGAAAAAAATTGATTTGTCTGTAATTTTATGTTAACTTCTATTCTTATATAAAGAAACACTGATTTCTTTATGCTGCCGCATCATATGTACAAGTGAGTGTCCTAAGCCGCAGGTAAGTCAAGTACGCGTGCGCATACGTTCATGATGGCCGCCGAGAATGGTCTGGTAGAGAGAGGAACGTAGCGTGTAAGAGAACTAGAATGGTGGGACACGTTATAGGAGCAATGGATTACAGGTGGGGTTGGCGAATGAATGTTTCGCAGACGCTACTGGTACAATTCCTATGGAGGCGGAGCATTATGGAACTGAGGCGGCCATCATGGATTTCAACATGGCTGCTACAAGATAGTGACTTATACTCGACTGTGCTTCTCCACTCCGTGTTTGCCGCAGAAAAAGAAAACAATATGCTATGTTAAATCAAATAAGAAGTGATTGTACATCAAGAAATGATCTACAATTTCTAAATGTCAATAGTAATACTTTATAGATAGGTTATTATTAATACAATAACGTTATTATTATTTTGCAAATGATAAATGTATAAGTATTTTTATAATTTATCTTAATTTAATTTTCACATATATTTTTAAAATGTTTGCTTGATAAAAACATTTTATTGTTAAAAGTTCCCTGTAAAATATGTAATTTATTTTTTATATAACTTGCTACTAGACTGTGTGAATTGTGTTTAATGTTATATTTATTGTGAAATAAATAGTCACAATAAATATAACATTAAAATAAATTTTCTTTCTATAACTCCACGAAAAAAATTAAATAAAATTACATTTATCTATATGCAATACTTTAATAGATAAAGAAATATAAACATACTAATATAAAGCAATTAAAATTTTGCTACAAATAAATCTATGTTAGAATTCTTAATCAATTTTTAGTTTAAATATTTAGTTTGGCATTAAATGTGTAGTTTATCATAAATTCAACAAATCAGATTTAATCAGCAGAGTAAGAATATCTACTGTTAAAAAGTTGAAACTTGGAACTGTTGTTCACATAAAAATTTGTCAAAGTTTTTGTCAAGCTAATTAAATATCCAACACCAGCTATGACAAACAAGAATCATCTTTCACCTGTTCATAAGGTCAATAGGTAATGTGATAACGACCGTTCATAATGGTTGCGGAGGAAGAAATTACCGTGCAAACCGACACTTAAGGTTTATCGTGTCTCTTACCACGAGGTTATGTATACTATTCTCTTAAAAGTGAACGGTAGTGAGTTGTAACAAGATTATTGACTTTAAATCCTCACGAATGGCCCTATAGGAGATTGAAGCTACAAATATATTACCAATACCAAACAGCTAAATAGATATATATGTATGCGCACATTACATACAAGACCTCACTTTAGATTAATATCTTTAGATCTGCGAAGTTTAAAGCAATATAATCATTAATTCTGAAATTATATTTAAATAAGTAGCACTATAATTAAATTCAAAAAAACGATGGCAAAACACGGTTTGCGGTTGTTGTATGCATGTATAATTAATCGTACTATTTCTGATTTATTTACCGGTTCAAAACTAATGCTTAACAAATATTCATAACTGGAGATAATTATAGACTTCTTTTGCATGCGTTTGAACATAGACTCGTAAGTTATGCATACTGAAAACATCGCATATAGAGATTAAAGATAATTTCCATCACGAACCATGGATTATTTATTGCTTCACGGATAGTAATAAAGATTTCATACGCGTTACCAGTTCAAAAGCTTTATTTACCAACTCGCCTCACTAAATCTATTAGTCGCATGTCGTGGCGGTTGATAATACACGTTTGAACGTATCATACATAAGATTCGTGGACGCATGTATGAATAAAAAAAAGTGCGAAGATAAGTGAAACCTTTGAAATGACGTCAGTTTGCGATAAGAACAAGAAAAAACGTTGACTGACACGTCCGACATTTGTTGTAGAAATATTTACACTTGATGAAAAAGTGATAATCTATAGAGCGCGATTTCCTGATTTTTCGTGTAATTAAGTGAATAAATTGACTTAGAAACGAAAAAACAAACTAATCGACCGTGAATATCAATGGTAATTTACTTGCAAAATATCATACGTTGTTTCTTCTTTATTTTTTAATAAAAACTGTTTACATATTTTATATTAATTGCATTACTAAAACAACAAAAAAACTTTTTTTTTTCACTGTATATACATGTGTGTGTATCGATAAATGAAATAATAATAAATGTATTTAGTATTCATACATGAGAGACTTACATATTGTCATATGTAAAATTTACATAGTGAAATATTTACGTAGTGAAACATTGTGTCGGCGACTGATGGACTGAGTTCTCCCTATTCCTGTGAATTTTGAGTGAGTTTTTAAACTTTTGTATTTGCATTGTGCGACAATAGCATAATGTGTTTTAGAATATTAGAGTAAATTGTACAATTATTGTAACCAGACACCGAAGAAGACCCAAATTTGGGTCTTTCAATCGAAACGTTTGTCATATTAAAAGAATAAAGAAGTTAATTGACCCAAAGATCTGGTTTTTTGCCTCACATTGGTTATTTCCCTAATACTATAAAATTTACATATTGTCACATAAAATTGGACAAATCCAGAAATAACGTTGATAAAATTTAAATACGCGACCATTTCAAACATTAAGACATTCTATTCAATCTCATGACGTCACAATCAAACTGTCTCAAAAGTCTTTGTCCCCGATTAGCTTAAGTAGTTTAAGTAAATAATATACGCAACGGGAAAGCCAAATTTATGTATACACGAAGACATGCACGGTACTTAAAAGAGAATGCAAGGTGTTTATGAGCAAAATAATGACCAGACTTTGTGAAGCTTAACAAGTGAGCATCATTACATCGATCATAAGTGTAATTATCACGTAAAATGTGGTCGATAGGTCTGCATTCACATATAAATTACTACTGTCTACAGAACTGGTAATTAAAAGAGAACAAAAATAGTATCTGTGTACGTTTGCATCATTTGTCAAAACATATGAAAGTTAATTTGTAACGTATGAAAGTTATGATTTGTAATAAATGTGAGAAAAACTTGGATAGAAAAACTTTTCTATCCAACTATAACTTTTCTCAACACATTGCAAACTATCTCTAAATTACGTGCGTACTTAAGTCGTCTGTTTTGTCACAATTACATGTGAGAAAAGAGATGTTTTGATTTTACTTTGATTACATTAAATGCTCTATAACTTTATTGTAATGATATCTTTAAAGATATCTTGAAAATATGTATTTTTAAATATACGAATCTGTTCGTCTTTAAGATTTCTTTGTGTGTTAAGCGTTTATCATATCTGCAAAAATATATCGTAAATATATCGGTTTTATTTATATGTAAATAAAACCGATTACGCATGTTACGATACAATTCTAAGATAATATCAAAAAGCACGATGCAGTGATAAAAATATGATATACATCGTAACATCCTACATGAAAATCGCATAAAACTCACACTTTTACTCTTTATATCGTATAAAATCGTAATTCACATATAGGTGCAAGTCACATATCATGTAAAACAGCGCAAATTTAAACGTTCTTTCAAAAGAATTGACTCACGTGTGCAATTTGTCAGATCAAGGAAAGGAAAGGATACAAATTGCGCGATATTTTTTCAATATAAAAAATCTTTACAATAACAAATACGAAAAAAACTTGGAAAAATAAGCTTCTTTTGTGCAATGTTTTCCTACAAGCAAAGTTACAATACGGAAAATTTTGAACCGTTATGCACACAGATTCCACGGCACTTCGCACAGTGACTATATCCCATCTCGAGAACTACTCGCTAATTGACAGAGCAAACGAACTAATGAGAAAGTCTAACAGGCGACCGCGGCGCCGACCTACACTCGCGACAACTCAATTTCTTCACGACCTTCCCACTCGCGGATTCCCTCACGAGACGTATTAAAAATCAATATCTCGCCAAAAATCAATATCACCGCCATATAAATTACTATTTTATAAAAATTTCGTGATTAGCAAATGCGCGCGATATTTTATCGCGTGCAACTCGTAATCTTACAACATTCAAAATAAAGGAGTAATTATTCTTCTTATTCTTTAATTTTACAATAAATTAAAAAAAATCATAATAAAAAAAGCTTTATCGTACCTTGGTGTCTCAGCGGATCATCTGATCAGGTATTATAAAATCTTGCAGTGAAGACTCTTCGTAATTTGACAAATGGTCAAAGTAAGACTACTAAATATTACGCACTAATTCTAATCACTTTCACTATATGATCTCTTTATATGTACAAACTATGTGCAAGAATTGTCGTTTATTTTCTACATAATTCTCACTATTATCACTAAAAAAATACTGAATCGTTGTATAAACGTCATCTCACTTTTACAGCAAATTATCGAACTTTCTCTCACTAGATAACGTGAGGTTTCTTAGAAAGAAACGCGCGACAATTAAATGACACGTCTGTTGATCGAAGAAGATAAAGAAAGAGAGTGAATATAGTGTGAACGATGTGTCCCGCCGCGAAGGTCGACCATTGATAGCTTAGTCCGGGCAATTTACGCGGAATCTTCAAAAAGGCCGACGGCCGTTCAGTGTACGAAGCTTCATGCTATGACAGCGGTGAGGATGACATCGACGACGTAGGTCACCAAAGGAGGTCGTGCGCGCGTGCGTGTCGCCAACAATGTACTCCGTCGGTACTTTTCGAGCACATAACAATGGACCACGTTGGTGAAACGAGTCTCATGATATCTAGATGGGACGTACCGCGCATTCAGCCGGTCGTTCCGACGCGCAGACTACACGCTCCACCCTCCCGACCCCCTTTCGAACGCCACTCGATACGGTTCTGTCCCCACCTTCGGGCTGAACTGCGGTACGCTCAACCGGTAAAAGAACGCCAGGAACTCCGCACCACTCCCGGTACGTAACATTCTCCCCACTCGTGCGGAGCAACTTTTGCTCCGGAACGTTTCGCTGAGAACTCCCCACCAATCGAAAATTTTGGCTTGAACGCGGTGATGTACTGGGTGAGCAAAGAAAAACACATTCGCGGTAAACATCTATATAGTATAGTAATATGTCATGTCAAATAAAACTCTATTTTTCCTATTTCTATATTAAGTAAAGCTCACCATGATACGATATGGAATTCGATCAAATGAATTCTTAGTAAAACTTCTTTTTTAAGTAAATCAACAAATATTTGATAAAGCTATGTATAACCTGAAATATCTAATTATAGAAACTATACACTACATCCTCTTTTTTGAGCGGGGAAGAAAATAATTAAATAAACCTCTAATCGTAACAGTTAAAAAAAAAAAAAAAAAAAAGAAATAAGTGACTTATTGCACTTTCTGTAATTTCATAAATGTCACAAGTGTTCAGATTCATCACTTATCTTTCTTTAAACTTTTGTTTTCCGCAATTTACATCCTTCGCGCCATCATCAAAATGAACATCGCTTCGCTTTCCCTTTCTTTTTCTTTTTTATTCTTAGCCGACAGAACGCGCTCTCACGCAGAGTTCGAGATCATGAAGGAGTCTGACACTCAGAATAAAATACGAGCTAGTTCTGTCTCATGTCACAAGCCACACCTACGTGTCCATGTAGAGAAGGTTTTGCGTAGCTGTCCTCCGCAAACAAAGCTTCGTTATAAAAGAATTGCAGAGATTTTTCTGCTTTGATATTCGATAAAACGCAATATTGTGCAATAAATATGTATTACTAATGCTAATAATGTTGTAATACATGTGTGCTCTTTTACAAATTTAAGAAAAATTTCCTAAAAATTTTTCTAAATGTAAAAATAACTTTCTAAAATTGGTGTTATAATATCGAAAAGGTGACAACTCTCGTGCCGTTTTTCTTATGTAATAAGATACATGTGAAAATAACTGTCAGTCAAACGTAAATTCGTACTACTTCCTGATGATAGAAGTGATCACGCTCAAAACGTTAAGACACATTTACCAGCATCAAGAGTTGTTATATTTATCGTGACACTCAAACACTCTTTACGATCTATTAAACATCGCGTCAAATGCGTATATTGCGCTGTGACGACAGGTCTTTTTTTCAGATTTATGCTAAAATAGCTCTCTTTCTTTCTCTCTTTCTCTTCCTCTTCTGTTTTCTTTATAAATTTCTTTAGATAATATATATTGTGCGATGAAATACGATCTATACAAATTTATACATAAATTACGTGCTAGAAAAGTGAGAGTAAAAATTCACAAAGTAAAATAAATAACGTATTAAATTGTAACTTTATTTTGATGGCAATAGAATAAAAAGATAAAATAAACATAAATGTCACTGATTTGGCAGTTAAACGACGTTTTGTTTAACAGTGTTAGTGATTCTCAATTAAGCTGATTTAAGGCATAATATTGGGACTTTGCGCGCATTTATCACGTAACCGAATGAGCATTAACTGCATTGCCGGATATCAACGAACCCCGCGGGCCAACGCGTTTAATGCTCCTATTTCTGTTTAACTTCTCAATTAACATAACCGTGCAACTTCATTATTGCCGTTACACGCCGCTTGGTCACGAGTCCGCGGTGAATGGAAAACGCCAACTGTGTATACACGAGCCTTTTGTTTTTTAAGGCCCACCTGTCACTCTCGCAACCAGTATAATGAACATGTGTGTGACAGCACCCTACCTAATTTCGGAATCAGTTTTCACGCCCTCTTACCGCTTGTTTCACTTCCACTAATTAAACCTATCTCTCTTCCCTCTTCCGCAAGAAACGTGCCAAGTGGCAATAATCAGCCGAAAATTATAATTGCTCACGTAGAAATACGGAAAAATATTTGAAATAAAGACGTAAAACCACGGTTTTTTTTTTTTTTTTTTTTTTTTTATGGTGTATCGTTTTCAAAGATGTGCATTTCGTAAAAAACTGGAAGAGAAATCTCTTTGCAAGAAACACATATATAACCATGAATGTCAAAGAAGGATCTATCCCTTGGGGAATCCTTTGAAATCATTTTCTTTTTATACCCGGCGGCTACAGACTACAATGCTTACATTTTTTCAAATACAGTTGTCTCTTGACTCACAAAAGAAATCGCGTGTTTGTGGTTGTCGTGTTGCCGAAAATTAGTCACGGATATCGTCCTAAAGTCGAAAAATGGAAGTGTAAAAGGCGAAACGAGAGAAAAGTCAAAAATTTTCGGTGAAAGCTACTGATCTTCTCGCTATGATCTTAACTACTTTCAAAAAAATCACAAATCGCACAGTTGTTGGTCCGCTACCTTATATCGGAAAGATAAACATATACTCAAGGTTTATTGAGCAGATATATACACGTCAAAAAAACAACCCAAAGTAGTGTTTGGCTCGAACTATAAAGAAAGGCACTAAATTTTCTTGCCATTATCCACTTTTCATCATGTAAACGAGGCTCAAATATGCTGTCTATAACAACATTGTCACACACGACTTAGGTTTGCTAATATTTACACACATTAAGAGATTACCTATAAACTGCAACAAGATAAGATAATCTTTCATTTTTGCATCGCGCATAATAAATAAGTGTGTGTGTGTGTGTGTGTGTGTGTAAGAAAGTGATATTATTTCAAGAAATTGCTATTTTTTATTAAACAAATAATAATAAATATTTTGTTAACGTAAAATACAATTTTAATTAATTAATTCCGCGGCGTCATTCGTGCGTATAATCACACAGTGGCGATTAATCCGAAGAATTTCGGAAAGTTTGCAATGACGATGAGATTTAGAAACAACATCTATCATCTCTCAGAATCCGTATTGGTATTATTTCGCGCCAGAAAACGAATCCGAACTACGCAAATTCGAGCTGTTAAATAGAGTTACGATAAGCGAACCATTAACTTCTGTTATGGAGCGTCGTACGCCGCAAAATGATAACTGAATTTCCTGGCGCAAGCGCCAGGTCGAGCAAATTCGAGAAATGAAACATGTAATGATCGCGTGTGCGTGGGACATTCGAGCAATTCGCGCGCAAAATTACAGCAGGAAAAAAAAGAAAACGATTTGAGTAATCGTGAATTATATATAGCATTTTACACACGTCGTCATCCCCCGTGTGGTTATCACACGCGTAAATATTTGTGTAACTCGCGACTATAATAAAAACAATTTCGAGATACATACAAATTGCAAATAAATCATTTTGACAATTAACGAGTTCGGACGTAAAACAAAGAGACAAAGATAAATAGCTAATAATACAAATGAACGGTACATCCTCACACCGAATGTATTCGAAAAAAAAACACACACAAAACGTGTTACAGACTCGTCAATTGTGCAATCGAGGACACGTGCGAAAATGATAATTTCACAAAACAGCCGTTCTTATCAGCTTGTTCCACTTCGGCCAATTATGAAACCAAAGATAATGCACGAATGAGAATATATGCCGCGGAATTAAAAGGTAAAATGCAATTTTAACAGAGCGAAGCTACTAGTAATGTTAAATGTTTAATAATTGTTAATTTAATAGTTGTTGTACGTGTGTTAGTATTAATTCTCACTGTTAATCACTTAAAATTAATTAATCCCGATATTCTCAAATTTATTAGCAATTTTTGTTCGATAACGGAAACGACAATAATCAAGCAATCGATGTCGAGCAATAACAAACATCGCTTGTGTAAACTAACGCATAAACTCACCTTCGAGATGCTCGTGAAACGCGAAGTTTTGTGTTAGCTCGCACAGACGGAATTTTCGGCCGCAATGGACGAGAACGAAGACTATTCGTGAAGATAGGTATCGTGACGTTGAACGCAAACAGAAAGACACCGCAGCAAATGGAAACTACGCTCGGGATGATCCGCGACTACGACCGTCGGTAGGTGTGGACCAAGCGGCCGGCCACAAGTAAACGCATCTTCAACCCTCGAGACGAATCGAAATGGGGTGCGGGTATTCCGGTCGCGGTTCCGGGTTTCCGCGGACCTTGCGTCGGCGTCGTTGCACCCTTGCGCGAGCGCCGCGGCGCAAATTCATCCCTTCCCATCCGCAGGAGATCGACGTAATAGATATCTCCCCCTTCGCCTACGTGCCTCCGTGCGCGCAACCCTCCTTGCGTTATAGTATTCAGAGTTTCCACTACCGCTATCAAATCCGCGACCGCTAAATATAGTCGTCAACGTACGTGGTCTTTGCGGAAAAGTGTATATCTACTTTGACAAGCCCGGAATTCTTATATGTTTACACTAAATTGTAAGCGCCCGAGGTCCCGAGTCGAAATTTAGCGTTTACATTGAACCTGAATCCCTCTTTTTTGATGTAGGAGTAAGAGAGAAAGTAGGTGCTACTTTGACGCTACAATACCGAAATTTCCTTTTTTCCTGATAAAGTTTTAAAGTAGGGTTTAATTCTCAGCTCAGACTGCGCGCATTGCAGGCTCTGATAGACTCAAAGTAGAAGTAAGAGAAAAAGTAGATGCTACTTTGACGCTACAATACGTCAGAAATTTGCGTTTTTCCTACTAAAGTTTTAAAGTAGGGTTTAAATTTCGCACTTCTCTCGCCTTTAACCCTACCTACATATTTTGCGATTCTTGACATTAAAAAAAAAAATTATTTTAATTGTATTATTTTATAAAAATACTGTTGCAACGCGCGACGGATATTCGTCTTTAAAAAAAAAATCGTAATCATACGAAAAATGTATTATTTGTCGATGATTATACGAACAAGTATTGATTTTGTTTCTAGTTGGTTTAATTTATCAAATTCTAGTAATTTATCCTCAACATGTAACAATAACTCTAGCTTCTCGCGGAATTTAAGTTTCTTTACCGAACATCTGCCATTCTTTGTTCTTCTGATTCTATTATACGGCGGGTTCTCTCCTCCGCAGTCATCCAAATATAGTGTAGCTGAGACGAAGCCGTTGGGAGGCGCAAGCCTCTTTCCATTGCAACGATAAAATATATATCGACACTCTTGCGTTTTAACTATACACAACGGTATGTAAAGACATAAACGTAGCGCGTAATTTTCTTGTAACTAAATGAAAATAAATTCACGACCGACTAATGGTATTCTGTTCGACAGGCTTTGGCTTAAGTCTCCGTGGGGTTTTATGAACGCAAATTACAGAGCTCGATGTGGCCGCCTTCTGCCAACATCGACACTCTTGGTGTTCCGAAGCCTTGGCAACTTTTTTAATTTCACGGCCAATCTCTCCTTGTCCCGCGGGTTTCTTTACCTCCTCTCCGAGCGGCTTCGAGATTTTTGTCTGCTACTGTATAAGGCTAATCCTTCTTTGATAATCGCACGCAATGGAATCTTGACGACGACGTCGCGCAAAGTGAACAAAACTTTCATCGAGAGCGGCATCTATAGCGGAATCGTCGTTCAAATACAAACGTTAACGCGGTTAAAACTTGAAGAAGTATAAAATGGTTATCTACTTCGCAACTGCCAGAACATATCTTCGTTTTACAATTTTCCACCGATCTCGTAATCTTTTTCTCATGATGTTTTTCTCCTCTTTCTGCCGATCTTTTCCGACCATTCTGCTATTTCCCGTGATACTAACATCCGAGTCTGCACGACTCTGTCTGTAATTTCCGGTCGTACATTCGCTCCCCATGTTTTTATCCCTATCAGCACGTTTAATTAGCGACCCACGAGGGGAGAGAAAATGGCGAGCTAATGCTCTATCGAGCTGCGCGAAATAGTAAAGGATATATTGATTCGACTTTTGACTTTTTGATCGTAACATCAAACGATAACAACAATTTTCACATTTTAATCCCGCAATAAATATTCAAGAAATTACAAGTACCCACTTCGATAATATAAGGATACCCTAAAACCTCTTCAATTTATTAATATTGCAACGATCGATATCATCCTCAAAGCGTCCATAAATTTTTCCATCGGTGTGTGCACGCACACGTTTTCTCTCTGGATGGTGGATGGCGAACCACCAACAGCGGTGCAGCTTCACGAGGTTTCGTGCGATGGTAGGCGGAGGCTGGCTGAGCCGGGTCGATGTTATGCTCGCTCCGGTGCTCTTGGCTAACACCACCATGACCGTGGAACGATAGAAACGAATAGCGGGTAGGGGAAATATAAGGGCGAAAGCCTGTAGGACGTGGCTGGATAGGTTAGGGGAGAAATCGAAGACAGGAGAGGAACGGGAGAGAAGAAGGAGGAGAGAAGCGAGATGGACGAGAGCGCGGCAGGAGAGAACGAGAGACAAAGAGAAAGAACGACCAAGAAGGAGAGAGGCGGAACAGAGAGAGAGAGAGAGAGAAAGAGAGAGAGAAAGAGATGAAACACGTTCCGGTGAGATGGGACACGAGGGATTTATGCCGTTGGCTGTCGTCAGAGGGTGGATTGCGAGCCGCGCGGCATAAATAACGACACGACAGCCGCCACCACCATCGACGCTGTATATACGTCCGTCGTGTACGTACGTACATGGGTACTTCGTTGCCGTATATCCGCGTCATTCGAACTTAACAATCTCGGAAAAATGTGAATGCGCGCTAAAATAAATCAATTTAATCACAAACGAAGTGCGCGAAATTTTCCGGTAAAGTTTCGTTTTTTTTTTTCGACCGATACGCGTCGATCACTCAATCGCGTGATGAGATTCGGAAGTGAAGAGAAGGAAGAGGCTCAAAGATGACGCATCTTCGCAAGGAGAACACGCGAACCGTCGTTAATTGAACGGCCCTTTTTTTCCCGATGATACAGAGTAACCGCGCGTGCGAACACGTCGCTCGATAATTTTCCTATGCGCATGGGCTGTATTCACAATATTCCCTCTTCACGTCTTGTTTAAGATCTCATAAACGGGGCACTTACTACAGCTCTAACTGCTTCAACTGAAGGAAGGGTGACATCGGTATGCGACATCGGCGTGCCTGAAAAATAACTCTACGCCGTATAACGTTGATCCAACGATTCTCATTCGGATACGCGCGTGAAATGCGCGACAAGCCGGTAATTAATTAACACGACGATTTATTGGCGTGAATCAAAGATTGTGTGACATTCGCGCCAAAAAAAAATTGTTTTATTTCCGATCGCGCGAAAAATAAACAAATTAAAACATTTTTATGCAAAATAATATCTTTGCGCGCAGTATATTTCTGTGTTGTGATTTGTCAACGTCAGCTTGATTATCAGCTTGGTAAAGATATGCGAATGCGATTTTTTATGAACCATCAATTTCTCTGACATTTTTCTGTTCTTGTGTGTCTCGTTTATTTTCTATTCTCCTCAAAAAAAAAAAACCTGATCTCACTTCGTGAATCCAGTCCGTCCTCCATGTCGGACTGGCGTGTCTCAAATTCATGGCCGTTTCAGTTATCTCCAGTAACTCGCCAGTATCTTCTTTTTCCCGAACGAAAAGTAAACAAAACAAGAATCGAGAAAGATGTGTTTTAACTGCGCAACTTATCTCGTAAACTGCGCATTACCTGAAGATATCGTATATATATTCGCTTTTATAGGAACTGAAACCACACCAGAACAATGCAACATAATATTACGAGATATTTTCTACATAATATTACGGTATTTGTTGATTAAATCTAGATTTTCGATTGCAGTTTTTTCTTTAAAATCTATATATTAAATTAAAGCACACTGGCGCTTTTTTCTTTATCGTTTCTGTTTATTTTTGACTTGAAAATAATAATAACTTTTGAGAAAATATTTGCTCTTCTTTAAAGAGTTGTTCATGCGCGAGAAGGAGACGGAGAAGCGGAAGAATCCTTCATGAGGAATAAAGAATCTTTCATGAATAAAGGATGAGACACAAAATCCTGTGTAAGTTAGACCGGGGACTCGGAACGACGGCGACGATGCGGACCAAGTCTTGGTAGCTTCGATGTACGCAGCCAAGCTTACAGCGCCATTAAAATAAAATAAAGCCTCCCTCCACTTCTGCATCCCACCCCACAGTCTACGCCGCTATCGGCTGCCGCTTTCGTCTTTCACTTTCATCTTCTCTTATCCGGTATGTTTTTTCTTCTTCTTTATTTTTCTCTTTCTCTCTCTCTCTTTCTTTCTCTCTCTTCTCTCTGCCTCTCGCTCTGTTTCTTCGTATCCCTTCTTTCTTCTTACAAAAGTATATATTTACTATCTCGTTCCTACCTTCTAGCTGCGTCTTGCCATCAGCATTTTCAGAATGTTGCCAACGTAGACAGCCTGGGCGTAAACGTGAAATCATTGCTGAGTATACGAGCAGAAGAACCGTCTATATATGCCTTTTGAAAGGGTCTGCAATGTTCGTACAGAAGAGAGATCATGACGCTTATAATAACACTTAACCGCCGCCGGTGAATGGCTGCAAGTTGCAACTTCTCTTCTTTGTATCTCTTCTTTCCTTTTCGACTCGCGGTTATCGGTCAGGGCGGGTATATATATGTTCGACGTTTTGTTCTTGCTTCATTGTTTCACGCGACGGACGTTCGCGTCCAACGCCTTTGTTTTCGGATTTGCATTGTTCTTTAAATATATATATTGAAATATATTTGAAGCACTGCTACATTACGAAAATAAGAGTTCGTTCACGCTACAAAAAACAAAACTAATGTAAAATAAATTGATAAACACTTCTCGTTATGAAAAGCGTTGTTATGTAAAATACGATGTATATAAAGCTCGTTGCGCGAAGCGTGCATGAGAACATCGTTATTTAGAATGTTATGGCGTATTATTTACTCTATAAATACGCAAGACGCGCGGTCGTAAAACGCGCCGTTTGCGCTACGATTTGATTAATTGAGTAATATATAAATTGCTACGCTGCTATCGATACCGATTGCACATTTTACGGCTTAAAGTTAAGCACATTGTGCTCTCAAAAAGACTTTCAAATGTAATCTAATTCCAAATAAAATCACGAAAGGATCCGTGAAGAGAACAAAGATAAATATCCGCTCGTCACTAAGGATCCTACGCTCATTCTCTAACGGAATGATTCTATTAGCGATACCATTAACGACTTGTGTTTATTATGCTTGACGCTCTTGCTTTTATAGTTATAACTTCAAGTGTATCCCTCTTCGTTGTTTTACTAGTTTGCTCGCGTGAACAAGGGTGACTGACTCCAATTAGATTTGATATATAAATTCGTCTGACAATATTTGTCTTCCAACGAATAGCAAAAGTGTCTTTACTTTCCCGAATTATTTTTTTTTGTATTTTTTTGCTTTATTATTTATCCGTCATTTTGACAATAACTTCTGTTGTTCGTATACTATTGTCCATAATTGCTTTCGCGCGAGAAATCCTCAATTGAATGATAACGAGAGAAAGAGAAGAGGATCGCGTATTATTTTAACTTCGCCTCGAGGGTGGGACTTGTGTACTTTAGGGCGGTGACAAATTCGGGGAGAGAGGATGATAAAGGAAATAAAAGCGAGAGAAGGGTGATGACGGCGCTCTCGGAAGAGGGAAGATTAGATGGAAGATCCGGAGAAAGAGAGAGATAGAGAATCCGGATATTAGCAACGCATACTTCGATACGGGGGGGGAGGCATATGAATTCTACGAGAGTACTGAAATGTATTTTATATATGTATAATACGAGCGCTCTCGATAATCCAGTCCCCTTTCACATTTTCGTTTCTGTCCATAAATCTCAGCAAGTAAACGTCTACTCACGCGTGCAACATTGTTGTTGTTCACGCGATTTCTCAGGACACTCCTTACGTGTCTTACAAAACGGCTCGGAATTTCCTCTTCACTGAGCAAATTTGTCCTTACAATGCACCGATCAAAGCTTAATGATTAACGATGTCATTAAAGCGCACAAGCAGACACTTTAGTATCTCATTTGCAACGGAGTGCGAGTTGTATACTACTTTGATTTAATGATTCAGCAAAAGGAACTATAAATAAACTCGCAACATTGTTGCCGAAAATCATATATACGAAAAGATGCATTATCACACCCTGAAAGAACACGTGTGTGCCGGTTTTGCAATTTTACGTAATTTTTATATCCTCAACGCGAAGTAAAGTTTTTCGAGTGAAATCGGGCATCTCTACGTATTTATTGTCCAACGAGACAGAAAAAAGAGGGAGAGAATATTGTGCGATAAAAATTCTTTTTACCTTAGATCTGTCACGGACCGCACTTTTGGGCGCTTTTCTAATACTTGAGTAAAAATATCTGAAAAACGAAAACGCGCAACATTATATCGTTCTGAAATTCTAAGTAGGTAGCGCGCACGCGAAATGTATATAGCGCCGTCATAAACCAGCGGTACGGGATAAAGTGCTACCTTGGCTGACGGTTATCACAAACGAATGCACAGGCAATTTAAAATGAGTAGCGAAGATAACAGTCAACGGGTTGTCGCTAATCTTAAATTCCAACTATCGGTACATAATTATTTTGATAAAAATAATTATCAGGAAAATTCTTTAATTATGTTTAAAATTTTAATAAATATGTTATAAATTTTATACAAGGTAAATGTCCGCTTAAGAAATAGCGGCAAAATATTTACTAATTTTATGTGTAAAATTACCATGAAATTAAACAATATTTGTTTTATTACAAGTTGACACTCAATTATAGAAAACTGAAATCATTAAATTTTTGAAATTAGGTTGAAATTGTATTTATTTTAAGAAAAATACAAAAATGTGCAGATGTCCCAGTAAGCGGACAACCAAAAAGTGCATATTATAACTAATAATTTTCAATGTTGTATAATCATTATTTCAATTCATGTTAATAAATATTTATATGATATTACTTTATATGATATTAGTTTTTTGTTTTTAATTGCATTAAAAACAAGGATACAAAATAAATGAAATTTTCATTTACTGTCCAGATACCGGGACATTTACTTTATTTTCTCTTTCTCTCTCTTTCTTTATGTCTGTCTAAAATCTATAATTTATAAGAAAAGGATTAAAATAGAATTTTATAATGTGCCTGTATTTTACTGTCTTTATCATAAATTCTAGTCGTGTACCTTCGCCACTAAAACAAAGATTACGAACATTGAGTATGTGCGGAATTTCACGGGGACGTTCTCGAGATTCTAATACCTGAAATGATACCGCCGTTTGTACTCGGTAACCCTCGTCACAGACCCTTTCCTGACAACCCTTGACAATACGAAACGACGAAATTGCTGAAACTGCGGTTGTGATTACACATGCGGTTGCGAACTCACATTTCGAGAGATATTCACGGTCGTAGAGTTATCACAAGGTTCACTTTCGCGAAATCTGACGAAATGTTCCATCCTTGTAAGCTATTGTTTAAACGTATCTTTTCTACAATTCTCTTCGTCAAGTCGTATATGCGATAACGTGCACGACATAAATATTCAAGAATTTTTTAAAGTAAAACCAGCGGATATTTCACAAAAACTAGTAGTTATAAGAACAAAAAGTATTTCGATTTTGATCAGAGTCACCGATACCTCGCGATTATTTATTTGCGTTACGACGTTGCGTATAGCTCCGCAAAAAAACGCGAAAGAAGGAGAATACGCGCGGATCTACAACCGTAACGACGATCGGTGGCCATTGCTCCAGTCGGAAGTCGGTCTTCCCGAAGCGCGCTCGTTTGACTCGTCATTTGATGGGCAATAGACACGGGGTTGACCGTTCGACTGGTCATCCAGCAACCAGACAAACGTGCCCTTCTCTCTCTCTTTCTCTCTTTTCTTTTTCTCTTTTTCTCTCGTGTGTTAAACGATTATTTTTGTTGACGTCGTAAATCCTTTTAAACGTGGCACTCGGAGTACCCTGTATATCCACACGTACATACGTCTCCCCCGAGAACTATCGCTTGATATCTCACTCACTCGTTTTCCCGACAATCGCTTTGACCGCGATCACAACGCGCGCGTCAACGTCTTTCGCGGGTGACCTGATTTTTTTTCTTCGGGTTCGCAGCGCTCGTCACCCGGTGAGGAATCGACGTTTTCCTGTTTGATCTCGTTTTCGCACGGCAGTGAGAGATGAAAGTCTGCACGAAAGTCAGTTTAAATTGATTACATACTGTCTTACAATCGTGTCCATTTCGAATTCGACGTAAAGTCTACCGTGCAATTGCGCGATCTGTCATTATTACTTGACCACATTCGCAAGATGTTTCGACAAAATCACGTAAGAAGTGACACACTCAAACGCTTTTTCTATTTAAGAGATTTAGAAACTACTTCAAGTAGTTTGAAAAAAAAACCCTTGACAATGCGAAACGACGAAATTGCTGAAACTGCAGTTGTGATTAGACATGCGGTTGCAAACTCACATCCCGAGTTCTTTCAACCGTCTCAGAAGTAAGTGAAACTATTTTGACTGCGCTTTTTTACAAAGAAATCTTTGTAGAAGAAAAACGTACGTGTCTATGACGCGAGAACTTCTATAACTTGAAAGATCTAGCCAAAAAAAAACGCTTTTATGTCATTTAGTCAAACCACCGACTCTTGTCTACTAAAAGGGAAGGTTTAGATTACCCTTAAACCCTTTCGACTGTGCATTCTGCTACCTATTTTACCTCGAAACTTAAAACAATTTTTTTTTTCAAAACTTGAAGTAGTTTCTAAATCTCTTAAATAAGAAAAGCGTTTTAGTGTGTCACTTCTTACGTGATTTTGTCGAAACATCTTGTGAATGTGGCCAAATAATAATGCCAGATCGCGCAATTGCACGGTAGACTTTACGCCGAATTCGAAATGGACACGACTGTAAGACAGTATGTAATCAATTTACTAAATTGCACTTTCCTGACGAACTATGCTGTAAGTGAATAAACTACGATAAAACTATAGTTGTAAGAAACACTCCTAAAGCAATCTATCATATAGATATTAATTATTTGTAATATATTAATAAGAAAAACAAGGTCAATATCGAGCCAAAAACAGTTAAACAACTATATTTAAATATAAACATTTTTTTATATTTATTTAATATAAATTTTTTATTGCTCAGTTGCTAAAGACGATCAACAATAAACTGTGATTGAAACGTCTTAAATTTTATTTTAAATTACTGTTTATTGTCACCGTTTTTTGGGCTCATTGGTTCCATTTTCTTATTTAAATATAAATGTTACAATAGCGTTAAATATTAAATTTGCGAAACGTTTCGAGTTCTTACATGAGCTTCTTCTTTAGTCACGATCGGATTACATATAGAAAAACACAAAAATATAAAAAATAAAATTGATTATAGATGCGAAGTTCATATTGGCTCGATATTTGACTTGGCCTTGTTTTTCTTAAAATGTATGTTGCTTCTTGTGAAATAGGAGGCATCAAGTACCGCGCATCAAGTCAACTCCTCGGCAACAACTGACTGACTGTTTCAGACTGAAAATTGTTTCATGCCGAGTTCGTGACCAGCAGCATTTACCTTAGGCACTTGGACATGAGCGATTGAAAATAACTCAGTTCATCCTGCCTATTTCTTAAATCACACTGAAGAAGATCCAAACCAGGATCGAAGATCCAAGAATTTTTTCAACCCGAACATCAGATTTCATCTCGTATTGGCCGTTTCCCTGTATACTGTCTTTCTGTTTTTCTTATTATTGTTTATATAACGAGCGTCTCATTTCTTATTTCATTAGTAATATATTATTTAGATATTAATTATTGCGTTATAAAACTCGAGCACCTCTAATAAATTACAACGCTTAATCAATTATTATCACATCCTGCTTATTATTATATTTTTCTACTTAAAATTTTTTATTAGGTGATTCGAGAGATACAACAGTTACTATCTTTTACGAATTTGACGAAACCCATTTCTAATTGTTTCCGAGAATTCCGTCGTAGATTTGCTCAAAAAGATTGCGAGTTGTAATCCGATTAACATCGCGCGCCGCGCAAAATAAGATTCATTGTAGTCACAAATCCCCTGTAAGGATTCAACATTTAACGCTGCCTACATACTACGATTTTACAGCGGCCGACGTAACAGCTGCTATATATTTACACGCTATGTATTTACGACTGTCCACTCTGCTCCGTGCTAGCACACGCTTTGAAACATGAGCTAAACGTGGCTCAGTGATACAGGCATATATATAGGTTTTTAGGTGCCGCGCGGTTCTAAAAAGTTCCGAAAACCGTTCGTGAAAACAAAAAGCGTCCGATAACAACAACAAAGAAAAAATCCGAATTTGAAAATTGCATTTGGTACACGGTATATATGTCCAGCCCGTTTATTTTGACAGCAATTACACTGTTTGCGAGAAAAATACAATGCACGTTTACGTTCACATTGTATTTCGAGAAGAAAGACCGCTGATATAAATAAAACATATACATATGCGTTTAAAATAAACCAAAAAAAACTTTTGTTTATGGCCAGAATCTGTCACTCCCGCAGACCGAAGCGATATATTCGAAAAGGAAGAAGCCTATACCTCGCCATTTTACCCATCATAACAAAAAGTTCGAAACTAGTTTCCGTCAAGAGCACAAATCATTTTGGTCTACCATGACACTGGGTTTAGTGGAGCCGCATAGCAATGGCAGGAACACTCTCACGTGCTAAAATATAAAAGTGCAACATTCCAGAGACAGAGAGTCGGCTTAAAAATTCGATCAGGACATAATAAAAGAAGATTAGAATGTGCAAACAAATGTCTCTAACGAACAAATAAAATGTACTTGAATAAAAATTAGACCTTCCTTCTTTATTGAGCTGCGGGTAGTGGCAGAATAATAAATAAATTGTAGTTGATGTGAGATAGAATACTTTATTCCGGAACGTTTCGACCACCGGTTATGGTCATCATCAGCCAAGCTTAAAGGTAGACTAATGTACGATACTGAGTGTCGCAAACGA
>QVOA01020407.1:0-48284 GCA_014825685.1 Pseudomyrmex cubaensis
ACACGTAGAACAATACAAATCAGAGTTTTATTCATTAGGTAAACTGTCAGATATTTTATCTGAAGATGGAACAACCGGCCCTAAGTATGTTTACTCATGTATGTGAAGTTTATATATCTTTCACGAAACTTTTATTTAAATTTAACTTGTTTAATTTGTGAAACGCGCACGATAACGTGCAAATCTATATCTTACGTTAATACACAAAATTAAGGGTTGATAAAATAATTAGTGACAAAAAAATTAGTTTTAATAACAATGCCCAAATAAACGAGCTCTTAGTATAAAGAGTAAATAATAATAATAGAATAAATAGAAGCCAAACGTTAGATGTAATGTGTGAAGTATATTTTCTAGTGTAAATTACAAATTTCAAATTCTCGAATTAAATTTAGAAAAAAAATTATTTGTGTCTATTATCATCACACGTGTCTGGAGATTATTAATAAACAACAACTGCTGTTTATCATATTTCTTATCGTGTACCTCGCTAGTCTTTCATTTCGTATCTCTTTTTCTCCTACAATTTCCCTTTCGGCCTTTTCTCCTCTTCGTTCCAACTTCCATGCATGTTCGTGTTCGGGAGCAGAATGGCGGCTGGCCCGATCGTCCACCCGATTAGAGCGGACGTAACCTCAAAACGCGATTGCATCGCGACGATGGCGGGAGCATGCGTTCTCGCGCGATAAACCCGCAGCGCGACATGGCTAATCCGTGACGAGAGTTCGTGTGCGAACGCGCGTGTTTTTCCACGCGGATTCTCCGGGATGATGTCACTCGACCTAGATTACGCATGGCGGTACCTCGGTCTGCAGATCAACGGGGCGATCTGCTGGTGGTGGTACTACATCAGGGAGGTCTCGTGGCAGCTACTGATCGCCCTGCTGGCGTATCTCTGCGTCTGCGTCTTTTTCTACGCGGTCTTGAAGCGGGTGAGCCATGCCGCTTGGCAGCTACCAGGTCCGCCCGGACGGCTGCTTCTGGTTATCGCCCATCCCGACGACGAGGTGATGTTCTTCGGGCCGTTGTTGTACTGGCTGACGCGCGCCAAGACCAGCGAGGTCTACTTGCTCTGCTTGTCCATGGGTACATGTCACTGGCGACCTGCGTTTTACTGTTCGAGATCGCGAGCAACGATCCGGAGAGTGTAAACAGGCAGGCTCCAGGATAATTCACGCAAACGCTGTGTCCATTGATGTTTACCAGTGTGTTTGCAGGTGGGGACAAAAAGCGGATAGACGAGCTGTGGTCATGTACAAAGATGCTGGGCATTCCAGAGGCTAATGTAACTATTATCATGTGAGTGTTGCGCAAAGTACTTGAAAGCACTCACACTTAGATTGTTTACAATGTAGGCGGAAAAATCTCTATTCTACTTGCATATTTAGTGCTAAATGTACTTGTTCAAATTCCTCTTTTTAAAAAAATAATTGGACTACTATATTTTTCATTTGGTACTAAATATGCAGAGAAGATGTAACAAAAATTGAAGTATTAATCTCCCGAGTGATAGTTCGATCAATGAATGCGCAGGAGTAGCGAATTACCAGATGACCAAAGCGTGCAATGGCCAACAGATACTGTGGCAGAGAGTATATTGCAATACATAGAGATGTACAAAATCAATGCCGTCGTGACGTTTGACAAGTACGGAGTGAGCGGACACAAGAATCACGTTTCCCTGTACTTCGCGGTCGCCGCGCTGTGTATAGAGAAGAAAGTACCTTCTTGTCAGTATCGGTCTGGTCAATTTATGCGCCAACACGTAGCGCGTAGAAGCTGCTGCAATATATTTCAATTGTCATGTTTCAGATTGTAAATTATATATCCTAGAGTCCGTTAATATAATCAGGAAGTATGTTCAGTTCCTAGATTTGCCTATCAGTTTGCTCTCAGCTTCGTACTGGTATCTTGTGACATATGAGCAGAAGCAAACAATCAAAGTAAGTCAAAGCGTTCTCAGAGAATATATCACTTTACACGATAAGTCTTATATTTCCGTTTCACTTCCTTCTCTCTTTCTCTGTGATTGTCTTCCTTGCAGAGTGCCATGGCTGCACACAAGTCCCAGTACGTCTGGTTTCGAAAGTTGTACATGATTTTTTCACGATATACATTTATCAATACCCTCCAAGAGGTCAATGCTCTCGATCTGGAGCTGGATCTCCAGTTTGACGAGGACTGAGCGTCGTGTAAAAAACGAAGAATTGTACAAAAAAAAATATGTAATTTAACAATTCAATTGTACATATTTTGTCTATTAACTATCGCTATTTTATCTAATGTATAAAGTGCATAAAACGAATACTATAATACACAAAAAGAATATGTAAATTGAGATTTTAAAATATACACGCATACAAACGTAACTTTTTTATAAGCGGGAGATATTTTTTTATTCAGTGCCATAATAGAATATACATCGTAAAGTTGTTTCCGAACGAGAACAGTAAATCGACTTTCTTTGTTTTTCCTCGACATTATATACGTCCTATTTTTATCTATATATTGATATTGTACACAACCATTCGTACTAATAATTAATAATACATATGAGTCCAAATGTCACAAAGTTGTCGCAAAATTTGTCATTTGATATGTACTTATCAGGTGTGTATAATATTTAATTTATATAAATTTACAATTATATATCGTAGGTAAAAAAACAGATTATTCACAAAACACGAGAATTATTGCTTGCACATTTCATAAAAATTTAATTGTATAAAGATTTGAGCAAGTAATAATATATAAACGAGTCTCGAAGAACTCGTGATTGTTCAAAGCCAAAGTCTTTTCTTCTTTCAATTTTTGGCACAACTATGTGCATAGAAGAATTTTTCTTTTTATACATTTAATAGAATTTCTTTTATTGTTCGGAAAAATATATTTTTTTAATTTTTTTTTTGTGCTTTTTTCACAACAAGAGTCGATATACACATGCACAGGTAGCAGAGAGATTTTGATTTCTTATCAGAATCCACCAATCTAGAGATATATATTCTTCCGCGTGTACATTTTTACGTTTTTTTTTTGTTTTGTAACATTCAATTTTCAAGACAAATTTCTTATTTAATTATATAAAGATGAGCTCCCTAAATATAATTGCACAAGTGACATAAATATACCGAATATGTTGGAAAAAAATATTCACCATAACTTTAATTCACAACGACGTTTAGAACAAATATAATTATTATTCTAATTACAATGTTATATAAACAATGTTAGTAATAATTATTCTTTTTAACGTTTGCGATTAGCTCCCGCACATTTTTCCAACATACTCTAAATATTCGGAATGTAACGAAAATATACATATGCTTTGTTCGGTATGTAAACATATATGTATAAAAAATACCTTGTAAAAAAATCTCAGTACTGAAGACATTTAGAATACGCTTGTACGTACAGTCCAAGAACAATTAATACCTAATACCGAAAACTATTAGACCGGTGACGATTTTATTCGTGAATACGTTATATATCGTTAGGCGGTATATCGGAAATACGAAATAAAACAAAATTTTAAAAACATTCTTTGTGCGCTGCATTCTGTGTGCGTTTAAACTACACGTCAAGATTTCATGTATT
Organism: Pseudomyrmex cubaensis; assembly: GCA_014825685.1. NCBI lineage: Eukaryota > Metazoa > Arthropoda > Insecta > Hymenoptera > Formicidae > Pseudomyrmex > Pseudomyrmex cubaensis. Next base: position 3,595 of record QVOA01020407.1, read on the forward strand.
TGTAGCTTATTTACGCGCAAATTTACAGAATGTCATATAAACATAACTTACGTCCGAGATCAAAAAAGTCTGCAAATTTATGGATTTAAATCACTATATGAAAAAAAAAAAGAACAATCTTACGTATCGTATGGGCCAACATATGAAGGTGAAAAACAACGGAAAATATCGCGTCTGGGAATAGATGTGTGCTAATTCTTGCTCGATAATCAAAATGTCAACTCAAATAAGAAATGAACGAAGAAACAGACGCGAGATATGTAGACAATCTTAAATATCGAAGTTCGAGCTCGAAGAGCGAGCTTTTAAAATCTTCACGAGCGCGTTAAAGACATCTACAGCTTTTAAAGCGAATAGTACGAACCACAGAAGCGCCTGAACACATTTTTATTCTTAGAGGAAAATTCCGTGGTGAAATAGCAGTGGAGTTGCCAGCGTAAACAGGCAGTGACGTAAATGTCTTTAACAGGAGTATATGCCCTTAACATATAAAGTTATATGCGACACTGCCTGATACTGATAGAAAGAGAACGACCCGTAAAACAATCTTCAATCGGATTCGTAATCTTCTGATTATCAGTCTCGGATCATAGCAGAGACACAGGTCGCTACTTCGTATATATCATTTTCTACTCTAAAATTACCACTTCATTTATACGACGGGACATACCGATTGGTTGCCGACAAATATGCGAATAGAGAACGTTCGTTGCGTAGTTGGTAAATTTTTTTACACAATAAAGGATAAAAAAAGTTTAATTAATTACAATATTTTTCAACATTCCATTTTTATATCCACAATCTATTCAAACTCATTCAGAGGTTCGATTCAATTCGCTTTTCAATCGATAAACTTGACTTGAAAGAGACCGGTCCGGAAAAATCCGACGGTGTGGATTCGAATTCGGGACTTGTCACTCGTAGCCCTCGCACTCAGGCCGCGAGACCACTGGGCCGGTCTTTTTTACAATAAAAACTAAGATTTCTCTTTTATGAAACGATCATACACGACAATCATCCTCGAATGGCCGATAAATAGTAAAAGAGAATTTATATTATTCGTATTCTAATGATTATTAGTATTGATATTTAGTTTCAGCGAGATACAGTCTTTCAATCATATGGCCGCAAACTACCAATGTCTTTCTTGACACAAATAAACTGGAGTTATATATACGCAGATATATGAAAAATACAACAAATATTAGTACAAAAACAGCTATATCCGATCGGCAGCCAATTGGCATATCCGTTAATATTTGTCGCGTGACAAATGAAATGGTACACCATGTAATAAATCTCCTTTATATATAAAATAAAGTAAATGCTTACGCGTGACAGTCGCAGATAAAATGGACGGCATAGAGTTGGTTCCCGCAAGATCCTCATATCGGTAAACTAGCAGAATACCGAGTTTAAGGTACACAGAGAAGAGAGGAAATGTGCAATAAACCCTCGATGTAAGTTAGTCCAGCCCTCTTGTTCTTGTAACTTGTAACGATAAATTCGTGATCGTTAACGTGCGTTGCAAAAACATTTTGTCTGCGCAAAGATTCGTAACTCATGCGTTAAAAGTTACAGAACAGATCCACCAAATAAGTTACTCCTTCTTCACACATATTGTTACCTGCACTAATTCGATCACCTTTCCCTGTTTCACTTATTGCGCACATATACCGTAGACTAACTTGTATCAAGAGTCTATTGTACTCGGAAGAAATTTCCAATCGGGCATAAGGATTTCCTACATATTCCTGGTGAGTAGGCTCCTTACAAAGGATTCAGAGTGAAGATCTCGCGGGCCGTATCCTAGAATCTGTCTTTGCTGCGAGAAGAGCCCAAAGTGCCCATTCCCGGCGGGGGGGAGTCCGGATCGGCCGCGACCTGTATATATTGCAACTCCTGCAGATCCTGGAACTTCTCGTGATCCCGTATGTGCGCGTAATTGGCGGACAAGCACATCAGGTAGTGTATCAAACTCAGGATGACCAGCATGGCCGCCACAGTTGCCAAGATAAACATCACTTCGGCCTTTTCGACGAAGTCCTTGCAAAAGAGCTTGACTTCCTGAGCTCCGCATACTTCCATATCTTGCACTCGCGTGTTGTTTGGAAACAAGAAGCCTGAAATGGCATAAAGTGATTTGTTTTTTAGTTTTTAGCACAACCGAAGAAAAAAAATGCATATGTACTTTAATCAGTTCTTAAAATATTTCTATTTAGTTTGAATTTATCAAAAGATTTTTTTTTTAAATCATTGAGAACTCACCGAACTGAGTGAAATCAATGCAGTCGTCGAGAGACTGAACACGCGGGTTGTTGCACAAACCCCAGAATATTGTAAATATCAGTGTTGTGATTACTAGAAATGCAAATATCAGAAGCCAAGCTATTTGCAAAATGTAGATGATAGTCATAAACTAGAAAAATAACAATAGTTTAATTAAAAGACAGAATAACTTTAGTTATAAACAAACTTATGATAATAAAAATAAACAAAAAAGTTTTTACTTACAACAGCACAGGAGATACGCCCACCTACTCTGGATCTCCAAGCTCGATAGACTTTGTGTCTTGTGGCACCGGTTGCAAGGCAACCAACACAAAGAATCATAAATCCCAAAGCTGCCATACAAGCACCAATTGATGCGAACACAAGTTGCACAGCTTCCAACCATCCGAGATGTAAATGGAACACCTAATCAATTTTATTTTAATTTAAAAAATTGCATAATTCTCAAACCATTTCCAAAAATATAATTTTGCTGAATTGACATACCTGGTCCATCATAAGAGCGCACAATGTTGCACCTCTGTACATTGTTCCACAAAAAATGCCAACTCCCAAACAGCACATGATTGTTGCTATGAGAGTTGCGTATGGCACTCTGGCCATACAGTCATTACACATGTTCCCTGGTGAAGAAAATTTATTCATTGTATTTACATCATATTATAATCAAAATTTAAATATACAAAAACATATAATTAGCAACAAGTTCCATAGTTCAGTTTAAAATCGAAAAGACTTGGTAAACATCTGATTTTCAACAAGTCTTAAAACGGAAACAGTTAATAGTTTGAAGTTAATTTGAGTTGCGTAATTTATATAGATAATAACGAGTCGAATAAAATTAATTGCGACAAATTGTATCGTTTTGACTGTTTTTTTGTGTAAAAAATGCAACTGTGATTACGTGACTTAATCTTACGTTTTTTTTTTTTTTTACACTTACTACAGTTACGTTCCCTCGTATCAACTCCGTAGAAACTATGTTCGGAATATCTATCTATGCTATCCAAACTGCCATTCGCGCACCTGCTACGCATCAGTAAACCGTCGTTGACAGAACGTACTTCGCGTACTCTTACCATCTTAACAATCGTACGAAACAAGACAACGGACGATCGAACAAAAAACGAAACAAAACGCGTCCGATGCGACCGTGTATACTCGCCGAAAACGAATTATCAGTGACTAACTCGCAATGTAATAATCCACTAACTAATACTGATGACTAATCCCGTTTATCCGAAGACTCGTCAGATAACGCATCACTTTCAAGTATACACACGCGCACACAATCTCCTTTTTCATTCACAAGCACGTACCGAGTAGAGGTATACGATCTTCTTTTTCATTCACAAACTCAGTAGCGTGTTGTTCGCGTCGACGGAAATAATTAGCGCGTGACGTTTTATTATTGTCCCGACGCCCGTAATTACCTCATTACGGGCTCAATATAGCTATTAAAGCTTAATAAATTCTCGTCTTTTGAGTCACTCTCCTCGCAACCGAGTCAATTGTATTTCATATCGGGTGCGCAATCGGGTCATCAATTATCCATCAAGAATCTCTCTTTTTATACAAGTTAAACATTTTGACTGTGTTTACAACCGTATGGATCGCGGATCTCCTTGTTGTCATTGACACCCGTTCACTTGCTCTCCCAAATACCGATCTTTGTCGCACAACGAACAATCACGCCGATTTACATTTCACGCGTGAAATCGTGTGAAATAATACAGCTTTCATCATTGATTAACTTACCCATATTTGCGCTGCGCTCTCTCGCGTTGTTTCCTGATGATAAGGTTAAGAACGCTAACATGAAGGGAAAATTGGGCTGCGCCCTGAGCAGTTGACGAGTGACGCTTGACATGCGCAGCAAGTGCCCTTGAAACTTTAGCCTTTCCTTAAGCCCCGTATTCACGGTGTTCAAAAATCAGGATTTCCAACAGAGAAAGAGAGAGAGAGTTGACCAATCGGATATCAAACAATTTGGCCAATTGATCAATGCGATTGGTCAATTCTTTCTCCTTTGATTCGTGATCCTCGGACTGACTTCTGTTGGAACATCAATGACCCAACATCCTAACCTAACATCAGTTGTTCAGCTCAAAACGTGGTGAAGGGATATTTTAAAGGGTACCATTAACCTGATCTTCTCTGGGATTTAAAAATCAACTCAATTTACTGAGAGGAAGATGAGTTTCAACAAAACCAAGGAAGTTATAGAAGAAGGAGACGTGGTTATTCTGTATTTGAATCCCAAAAGCATGCATTCCCTGGAAGTGAAAGCAAAAGTTTCCAACAAGAAGGGAGAGATTGTAAACAATGTGTTTCAAACCATATACGGCGCGTTGGAAGTCATTTCACTTGTCGGACAGAAATACGGCTCGAAAGTGAATCTCAGCCGAGGCTGGGCTTACATATTGCAGCCAACACCAGAATTGTGGACGCTGACGTTACCGCACAGAACCCAGATTGTTTACAGTCCGGATATCAGTCTCATAACGTATCTCATGGATCTCAGACCTGGAAGTATAATTATCGAAACAGGTAAATCATCAAGGTAATGAAAATCCTGTTATGTTTTCACAGTTGCTTTCACAATTTAGGTACTGGCAGCGGCTCCCTGTCCCACTCGCTGATTCGAACGATACGTCCGCACGGGCACTTGTATACATTTGATTTTCACGAGCAACGCGTGTCTCAAGTTAGCGCGGAATTCGAGAGACACGGCCTGAGCGATTTTGTCACCGTGCAAAAACGGGACGTTTACGCGGAAGGATTTGGAGAGGATTTGGAGCACACGGTTGACGCCGTTTTCTTAGATCTTCCACATCCGTGGCTTGCCGTAAAGCACGCTGTTGTTGCCTTAAAAAACACAGGTGAGAATCTATTCTACCTATCGAGCGTTAACATTTTAAACAATGTTTAAAATTTTCTAGTTTCTAGCACATAATACGTGTGTAAACAATGCTTTGTTCAATTTTAACAGGTGGAAAACTTTGTTCCTTTTCTCCTTGTATCGAGCAGGTTCAGCGCACCTGTTCGACACTGACTGACGAGGGATTTACAGACTTGAACACATATGAATGTTTACAAAGAGAAGTAAACGTTCAGTACAGATTTTTATCGGTACTAAATTTGGAAAGTCTCAAGTACAAAGTATGTACAATTTGTTATTTGTTGAAGAGAGACTTTTTGTCTTTGGTTACATGGAATGTGTTGTTCAAAATCTGCAAAATTATAACGATTTACTTAATTACAGCACACGAATGACGATGTAGAGAAAAAAAATGAAAAGGAGAAGAAACAAGAAGAGAAACTCCTCACAGCCGCTCACATTCACTCGTTACCCGGCCATACGGGCTTTATTACTATCGCGACGTTACCTCCACGAATATACAATAAAACACTGATTGAATAGCGTATTTTTGGTAATAGTTCATTTATTATTTATTTTAGTTTACCTTCAACCACATCTCCTCGGCGTAATTATACCAATCGACACAGTTTTGCAAAAAACAAGAAAATCCGGCAAAAGGCGGTACCGCTCTGCGAAAATATCGAAACTTATCGAATTGACGCGCGCGTAATAACGTGGAAAAGAACCAAATTAATCGATAAAGTAGCTTTTTTATTTACCGAGTTGGTTCGTAAGCAAGCGCGCAAAATGCCGGTCGCGGCGCTCGTGAACGGAAACCTATAAGATGCGCTCATAGCCGTTCTCTTTTTTATAAAAAAAAATAAAACCGTGACACTTGGCACTTTACACGTCTGCTGCTGAACCGTGACATCCCGCTTGGTGTTCTCGATTGTGTTGGGTGTCGGCAAATTTATGTTGTAGACGTGTTCGCCAAAATTCGCTGATGCGATTTCGAACTGCGTCTCGGTCGGGATTCTCGTGATATACGCACACGTGGTAAAATCTGAAAGGAGGATGCTGCGATGTCAGCACGCAGACGTCACGTCGGTGGGAGCGAGGTAGAACGCGATTTTGCGGGCGCGAGATCATATGGTTCGCCGTATCGTCACGATGACGACAACGCGGCGAGCAGATTGTTGAGCGAAGAAACCGTCGACCTGTCAAACGAACGATCCGCAATAACAATGACCATGACGTCTCGCGACAGAACCAATGAATTTGTCAACGCGATCCGCTCGATGCAGAGCCGAGCCATCACCACGCAAACCACCATGGTGAACCAGAAGAATCCGCTTCGCAGACACCAAGTGCAGAGCTATTCGAATTTCATGATGATTGCCAAAAATATTAGCAAAAATATTGCCAGCACGTATACAAAACTGGATAAACTCGCTTTATGTAAGGATTCAATGTGTGCAAATCCAGTCAAAAAAAATGCAAAATATGTTACATTGTGTGTAATATCAATTTCATGTTTCAGTGGCCAAGAAAAAGTCTATATTCAATGACAGACAGACAGAAATCGACGAGCTTACGACTATTATAAAAACGGATCTGAAAAGTTTGAACAATCAAATTGGAAAGTTGCAAGATCTGGGGAAGAGCCAAAGAGAATTCTTCGGTTCTTCCCAGAGTCGTCACATTGCTTCGCATTCCTCCTCGATTGTGATGACGTTACAATCAAAGCTGGCAAACATGTCTAATCACTTTAAAAGTGTTTTGGAAGTTCGTTCTGAGGTTTGTATTTATGTATGTAAATTAAAAGAATTAGAAGCCACACATGTACATACATATGTGTATACATATTTGTTGGCATTTTATATTTTGCTGCTAATGGATTTGCACAGTTGATATTAAGAATAAGAAAAGAAAGTGTAAATATTATGAAAAATTAGAGAAAGATACAGTTTTATGTTAATAATGCACAAATTTATACAGAATATGAGAGAAGAGCAGAGCAGAAGACAGCAATTTACTCAAGGGTCTCTGTCTACCATGCTTCCCCCAAGTGTTGTTTCGGGTCGACAAGGTTCTTTGTTACTGCAAGAAGAAGCTTCTAGTAACTCAGTTATGGAACCAATGATGAACCATCAGTTAACAACTATGCAACAAGCTATACAAGATGACACAGTAAGTGGAAACAAAAAACCATTATTAAAGAAGATCCATTCCATTGTTAACAATGACAACCATTCAAGTTAATCTTTCTATTATACATATGCATGTTTGTGTTTTCAAGGATGCATATGTTCAATCAAGAGCTGAAACAATGCAGAATATAGAATCCACTATAGTTGAATTAGGTGGCATTTTCCAACAATTGGCGCATATGGTCAAGGAGCAAGAAGAAATGGTTGAAAGGTAAAGTTACTTTGAAACATTATCTCTTTTATATATAACTATTATTTATACATAAATATTGAATTTCTTATGATTGCTTCACAGGATAGACAGCAACATAGAGGAAACAGAAATGAATGTATCAGCGGCGCACACCGAGATATTAAAATACTTTCAATCTGTGACGGGCAATAGATGGCTGATGATAAAGATATTCGGGGTTCTAATATTTTTCTTCATATTTTTTATAGTGTTTTTGTCATAACTACACATGAAAATAATTGGTCATATATATCATTACTTCATCATCCATATCCGTTATTTGTGATAGAAAGTTGCAAAAAAAAAAAAAAAAAGGATTTTTACAAGGCTACGACACATGTAACATAGACTAAATGAGAGATATTCTGTGCATTCCTGTTTCCTTCAATTGTGAATATTGTAAGTACTGTTTAAATACATTTATATGTGTGTATATATATAATATGTATATATATAATATATATATATATATTATATATACATATATAATGCGTCGCGCATGTTGCTGAATATAAATTGTAAAAAAAGAAATCTTTCTATAATAATAAATAGATAACAAAATTTATATAAACCAAGTAGTTTCATGTTTTAAAACTATAAATTTTTGTTTGTCTAACGATAAAAACTCGGATGAAACACACCGAATCATAATAAATTACAATTTATTTCAATTTTTAAAACCATATAACAGTTGTATTTTTCATTCTCTACAATGGATATTATAAGAATTGTATTACAATATTCCTTTATCCGCTAATATATACTCGAGCATCTGACGTTTGAAATATGCGCATGTTATTATCAGAAAAATGTATGTATAATTTTACCTACAAGTGTGTATTGTGTGCCTTTCCCTTTTTTTTGTTGCACACAATTCAATTAAAACGTATAAATATTTTTTACAGTACGAAGTCTTTACAAATAATTCATCACATATATGTATATATATATATATATATATGTATATATTATACATAATATACTCCATTTTTCAGAATAATACAAAAGAGTCGTCACATTATACTATTTTACACGATATAATTAACAATAAGTGGTTGCTTTCCCTAAACAGTGTGAAAATAATATGAAATTGAAACAATACGATGCATTTTATCATACATAATAATCACAGACGTAAGAACGCGCGTTGACAGACGTGATTTTTTTGTCTACTCAGACACTGATCAATGTCAATCATTCAACAATCAATGTGACATTGACACAAAAAGATCGAACTTGCCCGTCGAACAGCCATTATAATGGTTTATAATGTCAGAAGCAAGAAATTACACAATTCTTGCGTTCTATAGCTTTATACTAATACTTCAGTTTTTTGCGTGGATAGTTAATATCATCGTGATCCTCAGTGTAAAAGAAGTGTAAAATATGCCGGAAACTCAGTTACAGCAAAGAGCAGATATCGGAGTTTCTGGCATATTTTACAGATGTTACAGGATTACAAAAATATGTATGTTACAAGGATAACTAAGAAATATAAAGCTACAGGTTACACTGATGTTATAAACAGTTCGACGGGTGACCGACGCTTAACGTAAAAAAATTGCATCAAAGATATTTATATTTGCTTGAAATTCTTATACAATGAGTCCGTCACTTTTACAGTGATAGATTTGGCCTTTGTACAAGTATGAAATATGAATAGCATGGTATAAAACTTAAACTTTCCCGTGATGTGCCTTGTCCAATGATTCTCCTGAAGAATGTAACGAACCTGGAAATAAGATATTGTTATATACGTAAATTACATATCTTTGATTAGTTTTTACTTGTTATGAAAGAGAGAGAGAGAGAGGGAAAAAGAAAGAAAGGAGACGTAAAGTATATACGAGCAAGAAAAATATCAACACATTACAATGTAGAAAAAGAGACAGAAAAGAGAGAAATAAATAGTTTACCGAAATTATATATATATACACACATATACGTATATATATATATATATATGCAGATATATATAATCTATTTGCATCTATTTGGGATTATTTCCTTCCATAGTATTCCAAAATTGTCTCACTTTAGAGAAACGTTTGCGTCCTTGCATGCACAAAAAACAAAAACAAACAGACAGTAATAACAACAAAAACAGATCAGTTCTTTGAACAGATGGAAGCGGGAAGATAGAGATTTAACAATGTGTGCGAGTAATGTGTCCAAGTAAAGGAACATGTAGTGACACGTGTTACTCTCAGTCACGTGATTGTTTTTCTTTTACAAACCTTTGTGGTTGCGTGCACGCTGCTCTCGTTGATGAGGATGGAAACCAGAATTTCGCGGGAGCGGCAGTGATTTTTCCCCCCATGGATGCGTCGTTCCGAGGGGTGGAGGAGGAGGTAATATAGAGCCGGGTGGAGGAGGTGGGATACGATCACCGCCAAAGGAAGGAGGAGGCGGCGGTGATCTGTGACGGCCGAACGGCGGAAGTAAATGCGGCGGAGACATCAGCGGCGGCGGAGAACCGGCGTTCTCGTACCTGTCGCCGGAAGCGGGAGGGGGATGCATCGGTGGCATCGGCGGGGGTGACGACAATCGGCCGCCCAGAGGTGGAGGACGTTGACTGATGTCGTAAGGTGGTAAACCGGGTGGGACTGGTGGCAGAGGCGGCATGTACGGCGTGAAACAAGGCAGATAGTAAGGTGGCGGGGGCGGTGGAACGGTCGAGGAACCGCTAAACATTACGGGAGAACCGGACGTTTCCGCTCCGATAAACAACGACGGCGAGGTCGTTGTGTCTCCATTCGCTTCCAGGCCTGTGTTCGAAAATTAATTCAAAAAACTAGAAAGTCTCCAAAGTAAAATGGCAATAACTCGCGTTATCCACTGGTTCGCAGATGAACCCGAACATTTCTGACGCGCTAATTATCTGAGAGGATAACATTAGTAAATTTTAACTACTCTCTCTAAGAAACTACTACTTTACTCTCGCTATTCTACTGATTGCAACATTACTGTACATTATAATCTTCATAAGATTTTTACAAATTGTACGTAATTGTTTTTACGAAAAGTAACAAATACACGTGTCTCTAATGATACAGTTTGATTCAAACTAAATATTGTGCTAAAAATTTCTCTTTACTGAATTTTTTAATCAAATACGTAAATGTGACGAGATTTTTTACGGAAATACTTACGATGCAACTTTGCCTCGGCATCGGTATCGTTTAAATTCTTTTCTACCAGCGTGAGACGGTTACGTAATTGACCAGCTTCAGCTTTCGATTCTACCAAACGGCGCTCGTTTTGCCGGGCAGCAATCTTATAGAGAAAAACAATTCCACGTAAGAATTTTCATGAACTAACATACATATATATATACAATTTGAACACTAGCATGCAAACATACCCATTGTTCGTGTGCTTTCTTATCCAAGGCAGATATTTGATTCTTGTATTCTCTTTCCTGATCGACGATCTCTCGTTTTAACATTTCTATTTGTTGTCTGAAATGGAAAATTTCTTAAAAAACTGCTGAAGTAAACAAATCGCAAATCGAACGTATTAGTGTTTGGCTCTCACTTGGTCCTTTTTTACATACTTATTTGATTTCCATTTCGGAACACATAATTTTACTCTGACAAATTTTACACTTACTTATAACCTTGTATCTCATTTTGCATCGTGTGTATTCTTTCGACTGTCGAGACAACTTCTCCTTGTTTTTCTAACCAGATAGCCTCTTCCCTGGAAGAATTATTTGCGACGTTAAATATACTTAGGCGCACAACGCGGTTTTCTTAATTAAAATATTAATCCTCACTTCTGGCGTTCAGTTTCTTTCTCTTGGAAGAACTTCGTTAACACTTCGAGCCGTGTTTCCGCATCTTTTTTCTCTTTCTCAGCTATTTTACACTGATTCTCAGCCATTTTACATTGATCGCTTAGCGCAACTATCTCTTCCTTAACAAGTTGCATGTGTTCTGCAATATAGAAATACATATCTTTAGTGCAATAAAACTTAATTTTTCATCAAGAATATTATGATAGCCAAAATTTAATATGGTCGTTATTTCCAAATAAAAATACCTTCTAATAATTGATGAGCGCCCTCAACATCATTCAATCGCATTTTTAATTCGTCTCTTTCGTCGCGCAGCAATGCCGCTTCAGTTTTAACGCGAGATACGTCGTACAACTTTTCCAAATCCAAGTTGTTTGACTTGATTTGACCGATCATTTCCGTCAGTTCTTTCATTTCTATCTCCTTCGCTTTCAACTCCTTGTACAACGACGATTTTTCAATACTTAGCTGAAAAAAATATTTTGTAAATTCATATGTCTCTCTCCGAAGTTATACACACAACTTTTGCAAACAAATAATTTTTTTTTTAAAGATAAAGAGAATGTGTTACACTTCAAACTTACTCCATTTACTTGCTCCTCTAAATCGTGTATCTTATCCGTTAGTGTTTCTTCTATGTTATTCTTGAGTTCACTCTGAGTCGCCAGCTTGTCTTGCGTTTTTGAAAGTTCTACCTCAAGTGCGTTGCACTTCCTTTTAACAGAAGCGAGCTCCGTAGATAGGCTTTCAATCTGCAGCAAAATATATATATATATATATATATATCTTATATTTAGTTTTTTTCCCTAGTTACTATTATGGAAAAATTATCTGTTAAGAATTAAGCGAATAAATAAGAAAAACTACAAATTGTAAATAAAAGAACGAAAAATATTTTCTTAAAATCAAATAAAAAACTTATCTACGTATAAATATTTTATATGTGCACACAAAGTGAATTGAACTTTTACCTCTTGAGCTTTAAGATTCAACGCGTTCGATAGGGATTCGTTCGCAGTTTGTTGAGCATCTAATCGTGCTTGCAAATCTTCGATCGATTTAGCCAATGGACTGACTTCATTGTTCGACGATATAACTGCGCTTAACATCTTCTCAAGTTCCAATCCAGCTTCTGTTGCATTTTCCAAATCCTTCTCCAACATGGCCACTTGTTCTTCCAACTCTGTCTTCATGATCTACAAGAAAGGATCAAATGTAGAAGAATATAATATTTTTATAACTTATACGTGTATAAAACAATCAATAGCTGCACATACCTGTGACGCTTCTAATTCAGCTTTCAACGACACAACCATCTCAATAGAACCGAGTGAATCATCTGTTATCCAATTCAACTGAAATATTTATATTTTAGCATAATGACATACATACTCAAATTTAAATAACGGAAACAAAATGGTTCGGAGTTAATTTGCTCACCTTCTTCTCGGTGGTCTTCAGATTTTCGCTAAGTACCTCGCACTCTTTTGTCGAGACCAAAAGTTTTTTCTCGAGTTCGTTGATCCTCGCTATGAGTTGTCCGTCTCTCCTTGTATTCTGCTCGACAGAGTTTTTAAAAGAAAACATAAATCGTCAATAAAGTTCAATTTGTGTGCAATCATCTTGATTTAATTTACTTAATTTTGACTATCACAGTGTTTTTATCACAAAAAGTTATCACAATATATCATGATCAGAGTAATCATTATATTTTTAGAATATCTTGTGTCTAAAAGTAGAATATTATATTATATACCTCAATGTAATAATATCCAAGAGTAAAGACAAGTGTTGTGAAAGCTGTTACACATAGATACATCAATGTTTTCCAATAATTATAATCCAAGTTTGTTACATTCACCCCGAAGTCATCTTCTTCACCCTTAGATTCTTCCATGTGCTGTAGATTATCATGTATATTAAATAAATCAGTTAGAATATGATCATTAGAAAGTATAATTCTGTGAGACTTACTTGTTCCGAAAACTCGGTTGTTATACTTTCGGTACACTTGTCATCGAGCGAACAATCTTCATCTGAAAATTGAGCAAAACTATTAACATTGCACATATTTAAAAAAACAATATTACATTTAAACAGTAACAATTCACACCTTGATCTGATACAGGTTTCGATTCTGATCTCTCAGCATCATCTTCGTCTTTGTACACAACCTTCTCCTCTTTGTGATCATCATGAACCAAGATTTCTTCGTCTTTCACAGAGCTGACTATTTGACTCTTAACTAAACATACAAAGCGTCTAAATTTAGATATACCTATATGCTACGCAATTAATATCATTTAAAGTTTTTCTATACCATTAATCGTTTCGTTAATTTAACTTACTGTTTGTACGTTCCGAGTCTCCTTCAATGTTGAGTAAATTTTGATTCTGAGGATCCTGATTGAGGGTCGTTGTTTCCTCCGAGATCACGCTCTCGTGACTAGAATCTACGGATCGCTCCACAGTGCTGGACTTCGTGCCGTCGGAGAACTCGTTCGGTTGTTTAGGAACATTGTCAGAGATAGATTCGTTAATTAAATTATCGTTTTTATTTACATTGGTATGTACAATTACGTTTTCATTTGGCTGGCTATTCGCGGCGCTATGACTCAATGTCTCGTCCGTAATGTCTGTATTCTCCTCAACGGTGTGACTCTTAGGAAGTGACTCAATTTTTATACTTTCCGCGGTTTCCTCAAGAGACGAAAACTTGATAATTTCTGGGACTTTATCAATAGTTTCTGGTGGTAGTTTCTGGTCAATGTCTATATTACTCTTCTGATCAGTGCCGCTTTCTTCCGCTAAAGTTTCTCGAGTATCTGGTGAAACGGTCGATTCTTCTACAATACTACCTGTAATTTCTTTCTCATTTACTTCCTGCACTTGAATATTCGCATGACTATTATCGGTTTCCGCAAAAATTGAAATATTATTTGAAATCAAAGCCGGTTCGATAATGTGCTTATCAGCATCTACATGTACAAAATTATCGGAAGGCACATTGCTTGAAGATTCAGTAATTTCCGGTGGAACTGAAGATGCTTCTTTCTCTACATTCTCGTGCTTGACTTCTTGCTCTATTTTCTCTTTGTTTGTAAAACCTGGATCAAGATTTGTATCTACCTCCTCTTGAACAGTTGGAATTGAATCAGTTACATCTTCACTTTTATCTTTTAACGTTTCTTTTTGTGAATCGTTCTCCGTGGTAACTTCAATGGTAGGTAAACTATCGCTGCTTTGAGTGTTTTCCGCAGTTTTATCGGAACTAGACAACATTTTGAACGTGTTGGTCAGTGACGCAAATATACCTTCATTTTCCGCTCTGTCTTCTGCAACTTCTTCTTTCTTGTCTTCCACTATACTTTCCTCAGCATTGTTATCCGACCTTTTTTCCTGTTCCACAATCTCAGACGGTTTATCTTCAGACTCGCTATTCCCATTAAGTGTTAAAATATCATCCTTACTTTCTGTATTCAAAATTGTATCGTCTATTGCTTCTGAACTTTCTAAATTTACTTCACTATTGATCTCTTCAACAGTATTCGTTGTTGTCTTAATTACTTCAATACTGACATCTTCTGCTTGGAATTCCTTATCATTGACGAGTGAATTCTTGTCGGACAATAGTTCATTGTGACTAGTATCTGTTTTAGTATCAGTAACCGATTCTAAAACAGCATCTTGTTCATTCGCCAATCTGTTAGCCTGTGCAACATCGGATACAGAACTGGACGATATAGACGGCAAGTCTATATAAACTGTAGTACCATCTATTACTTCGTAGGGAGATAATGTGCTGTCCGGATTGATCGTCTTTGATTCCTGATCGCCATTTTCGTCTACGGATTTGATCGATGATGTCTCTTTATTGTTTAGCGCGTCATCTTTCAATGGGGGATGTGGTTTTTCTATTGAATCGAGTGTGGTAGTTTGTACTTTGTTTACCTCACCAGTAAACTTATAAACAGGCACTTCGTATAACAATTTATGTTGCAGGACTTTGTATTCTTTTAAAAATGACTTTGGTACAAATCCACGTTTACCGCTTATCTACAATAAAAAATTCAGATTCATATGCATATAGAGGGAATTATCTTGTTATAATACACAAAAAATATTAATCTGTATGTGACATGTATGTGTACAAGTAAACATTAAAAATGCATACAAAGTAAATATCATCAGTAGAAATACAGTATGTTTAATAAATGCTCACAATACAAAACAGATAACATGTAAAACGTACCTCGACACCCCACAAATCCGTCCTCTTTCCAGCCCCCTTACTAAAAACTTTGACATCTACATTAAGGCCAAACGCCATCAACTCGGGATCAATCGGTCTGTAAGAGAGTATAGTCTTGGCCATTGAAATGGGTTCTGAATAACAAAACAAGCAACAAAATTGTAACGCATATGCGATTGGGAATGACAAACAGGAAAAACGTGTTATACGGAGAGTTTAGTAGCAGAGTGTAAGGCTTCACTTACTCGAGCAATCGGGGTCATAACATAATTGTTTGTCGGACAGTGCGGCCAGGCATTGCGTTATCGTGCATAGAATTATTGCGAGGAGCAAAAACACGTGTGCAATTCGGATTATTTTCATCATATTTTCACTATTGCAAAGTTCCACATCACTACCAATCACCAGCAACCACCACTAACTCCGAGGGGGGGGACACACAGACACACGAGTACGTACGCACGTCAGCGCGACTCACGGTTTTGTCAAAACCGGACAACGGAGTACGCGCAGAGAGAAGCCTGAGAGCGGCTCGATTTGGGCGCGTTTCATTGTTCTTGTTTACGAGCGCTGCGATGTCCACGTTTTGCGCATGTGAACTAATCATATCCGTGCAGCGAATGAAAACGCTAGCTTTTCGCGATTGGGAAATAGGATTCCACTTGATGCTCGCAACCAATCACATTGGCCAATTTGGACAATAGAATGGGACATTGTGGACCTGGCCAGGTCGGTCCACTACTGCTCTCACGGAGGGGATTGTTTGCTTCAAACCATGGTGTTCCAAACCTGTTTCATTCATCAGCTGTAGTACTCTTGTAGGAGCAGAAGCAAATAGAAGTGTGCGAAAGTAGCTGAGCAACGCTTTGTCCAGGAGCAACTTCGAATTTTCGAGAAAGTTTTTCTGTGTTTCTTCAAAAAAACGTGCTTTTGCTTCTTTAGAGCGTATACGAATTTGTTGCGCGTTTATTTTATATATAACGGCACTACGTTCTAGCTGAAAATAGGTGAGTATCTTATTAGTATACACGTGACCATGTGCGTTGTCCTCGGACAATGCGTATAGATGTAATTCTTGAATGACGAATGAAACAAAGTTTGCTATTTTACGTAAGACACTGCGAGTCAATGATTATCCGCACTTTGTTCATAAAATTCATTACAACAAATCGAAAATTTACAAGTATACATAATTTTCATTTATTGATTGATTAATCGATGTGAATTAAAACTTTTACTCAAGTTTGACCTCACATTCTTTCTTCATGTTTAGATCAACATGTTTAGCAACCGTTCGTGCGATTTTACGCACTTCAAAAAGGTTTTTTTTTTTTTGTTCGGTTTTTTAGTCATTTATACGAACGTGTAGAAATCTCGGCGGATCAGATCTCTTTGAGCTATGTTTCCGATTAGCTGAGAACGTTTTTGATTTTGGTTCGCGCGACATTAATGGCTCCTGCACACAGAACACGACTTGGCAATGTTTGCCGCGTGTCCCAATGAAGTTAATAAATTATGAAATAACGCGATTGTGTCAATCAACATCTCGTTTTTTCCCAGAGCATATGCTATTTATTTCCAAAGAGACGAGTCATTAATTGTGATCACTGCGTTATTTCTTTCAACCAACTTCTACCGCATGGCGAATGTTGATGTTTTGTGTAATAGCCAATAAAGCAAGGTTTCTCATTAAAGCTTGCATTTTTTTCCAATTAGAAGCGTCATTTAAAATCTGTAAAAATTGATTTGTCTTATGTACTTTTTCATATTTCCAAGTTTACTTCAATAACTCTTTGCTTCTTTTTCAGTGAAAGGTGTATATACACACACAAACATTTACTTATTGCATTGTATGCAACATGGAGTCACCTATTGACTGTTGGAGCATAGACAAGTTCTTGCGCCACGGCGAGAAACTGTTGAAAACTGGACAGTGGTCAGATTGCCAGTTTGTTCTGGGAGAAGAACCTCAGCAGGAAATTGTCAAATGTCACAAGATGTATCTGGCAAAGTTCAGTCCAGTATTTGAGGCCATGTTCTTTGGCGTCATGGCTGAGACAAGTAGTTTAATACCGATAAAAGATGTTCAACCTAAGGCATTCAAGATGTTTTTGAAGTACATGTACACAGACGAAGTCGAGTTGAACTCTTTGGAATTGGCTTTTGAATTATGCTACTGCGCTCAAAAATACATGGTGTCGTTTCTGGTAGAAGAATGTATGAAATATGTGCAATCCAAAATTTCACCAGAGAATGCCTGCAAGATATACGAATTCGCCAGGCTTTTCGACGATTCTATAATAATGGAGAAGTGTATGTATGTCATACGCACGAACACGGTGATAATATTCAGAGAGCCCAGCTGGGAAGAAGTGGAGTTGGCTACAGTTCTCACGATTTTGGAACAGGACGAGTTGCAAATCAGTTCGGAGATAGAATTGTTTCGTGCGGTGGAACGATGGGCGAAATCAGAGTGCTGTAGAAAGTCTCTCGATCCGACCAATGAAAAGTCGATGAAGTCTGTTGTCGGAAATGCGCTTTCTAAAATAAGATTTTTGAGTTTGACCGCACAGGAATTTGCAAGTGGTCCTGGCATGTCACCTCTGCTCACAAGGAACGAATCCTCCGCGATACTTGCAAATATATTGAAGCAAGAAAAGTTTCAGCCATCTACGGTCAATCAGAAACATAAGCAGAAGCAACAGTATTACCCTCGTCGTTACAAGCAAAAATTCTTTGCCAGGGCCTACTATGGTCAAAAAAAATGTAGAACTTAGGAGTTGAATATATTATGTTCTAGCAACACAAAAACAACTATGTTCGAGGATCAATATGAACGTTAGAGCAGTCAATGATTGTTGTAAATGTAAGCAATACAGAGTGCAATTTAAACAATGAATCGAATGCAAGTTATGTGTATAGATTTGCAATATTAATTTGTGATATATTAATACATAATCAATTAATTTGTGATACATTAATACATAATCAATGATCACATCATAATCAATGATCATAATCAATGTATACGTTGATATGTATTGAGCCTTTTTACCGTCCGAGATGAAGTTAAGCGTTGTGATTGTTTTCCATCTGTTCCTCCGACAGTGGAAAAAAATAAAAATACTCAGTCTGCCTTTCCTGCTCAATATTAGTACAAATATCTTTATGTTAAAAAAAGAATTACTTGTAAGATTTTGTATAGAATGATAAGTAGCTAGCTAAAGACTGCCCTTATAAATGACTTTTTGTAAATCTGCAAGAATAATTCGGCTAATAGTGAAAAATAAATTACACAAATTTTTTATTTGAATTTTTTAAACTGATGCTTGATTTGTAGAAAAAATCATAAGGAATCAGTCGTTATTGCGGGAAATAAAACGTGATCAGAAATCGAGTCCGAATGTCTTTACTTATTAGCCGTGTTATCACTTGTAGATGATTTAACATCGTAAGTTTTTGTATAAATATTTGAACACGACCAAAGATTTCCAAAACTTCCCGTTTTTTTTTTGTGGGGGAGAAAGTAGGTTATTTTCGCTAATATACAGTCGAATACAGCTTTTTTATGGTTTCATGATCTTTATTGTCTATTTTTTGTATTGACAAGAATCCGAATATGGATTTAAGATGTTTATTGTATATATGATTATATTGATTAAAGAATTTTTTTGTACTCAAGAAAACTGTTTTGATTTTTTTTTTGTTGTTTTTTAGATTATTGAGAATCTATAATATCTATAATATTTTTATTTTCGATTTTGTCTGTGATTTCTTGTACTATGTATTTGTGAGAGGAAAATTATTTTCTTTGAATATCTTGTATCAAAGTTATTTCCTGACTTGAATACCAAATCAGTAAATTTTATTGTATGTAAAAGTTTATTGGGAAACAACATGGTACAATACATTACTGAATTATTTATTTAATTGACATTTTTGACATGTTTACGAAAGATATTTAATTACACACAACATTTTTATTATATATTTACTGAACTGTGCAAACATATTAATAAACAGAATTATATATTCATAAATAGAATTTTGCAAAATTGAAAGAAATCGCAAAACAACGAATACATAAAAATTTCACTAAAATTTTTATCTGTCTACATTTCGGAATAAAGATAGAATAAAGCATTTTTGTAGCGCGGTCTTGTCCAAGTTTGCAGTATAAGAATATAGAGTAATTCACTCACCAGCTTTCCTGCCAAGATTTTAAGAAAAATCACTACTATCATTCTCAACAAGAAAAACCACAATTACAATGTACTTGTAATATACTTACAATATATACTATTTTATTCTCTTATACGTAACGTACATGTACAAAATAAAAACTTCTATTTGCTTTTTACAGCTTTCAATTAAGTTATTCAGTTGAGTGCGCTGGTACGGAGAAAATATATATTACTATCAAATGTAAACTTGCGGACTCAATGCATATTACGTATAATAATAACTTACACTTACTTTCGCGGATTTTTCCAACTTCCATGTTTTTCCAAAGCAACACTATACACTTTTATTTTGACGATATGATCCGCGAAGGAAAAAAAGAGAAATGAAGGACAACACTGTTCATGTGTGCACATCATTCGGATTTAACTTTTGCGTCTTCTTTGTAATGCAAGAATACGAGCGAGAACAGGAACACGCCACCCATCATGGAGAACGCGCTCACATAGTACGGGAATGCGCTCGGTATGAAACGTTCGTACTGCGTGTGCTGAAGCGGACGCACGGAGACCTGCGTGGTGCTGTAGAGGTGCGTCAGTCCGATGCGCGTATAATCCACTTTGAACTGGTATACACCGTATACGTCGGGGATCTTGAATCTGCCTTCGTAACGGCCGTTTCCTACAGGCTTCATAGTCATACGTACAAACGGATCGATACGCACGAACTCCAACTGCAAATCATTTGTCTCGTAGGGTATCCACTTGCCGTCCAACAGCCGCTCTACCTCGATCGAGTAGACCACGTCGTCCATGATCGTGTACGCAGCAGGCGGTTCCGTCTCGCCGACTCGGTGATGGTGAACGGACGACACGCGTATCACGCCGTTTTCCTTGAACACCCATTGCGCCATTGCTTTGGCCACAACTTGATTGCCGGATTTCTCATACTTCTGACCACCTGCAATCAATTAAATTTTAAACTAGTTTGTTAAAAAAACCATACTCGAATAATTAACATAATATTGTGTTGTATTATTTATTACCTTGTCCTTTTTGAACTGGACTGGTGAATGCCTCGTCGCTGAAGAAAAATAGCGAACCTGAGAACAAAACTCGCGCGTTATTTCTGGCCTGAAGAGCTGCTATAAGCAACGTATTTTTGCCAACGCTGTGCGGATATTCTTTGACTGGTTGATCTGGACTGTAAGTATAAGCCGAACTGGACGCTGACAGTAAGCGTAAAATTAAAGGATTGTCAGCGTCAGCAATAAGCCCAGTTCCTTGGTACAGTAAGGAAGGAACATCCTTGCTTCCGATAATAACTGGAGCGTCTATCAGATTCACCGAATCCGCTACTATAGTGGTGTGCTGGCCGCTGTCGGAAACGTCGTAATTCATGTGATCGATAACGGAGGAGCCCTCTTCGTCTATTTCCAAGCCGCATTCGGACGCTAATTCGTGCAGAGCATCACCGGATTGTGAGGAGCCAGCGACCAGAACGTTCCCACCTCCGTCTATAAATTCCGTTATCGCTTCCACGCTCAGAGCACCGCCGAACTCTTCGACCGTGGGTGCGAATATTATCAGGTGTTCGTACAAGTATTCACCGTATTTGGAGAGTTGCAAATTCGCGTCATCAGCCAACTTGTAGGTCAACGCGTAACCGCTATCTGTAACATGATTTCAAATTTCACAAAAGAGACATAAAAAGAAAAAACTGAAGCGCATCAAAACATTTCTTCTTACTGACTGATAATGTTTACAGACACAGTTGAAGTTTTGTATTTAAGTTGATATCATTGATATTACGGCATATTTGGAAAATTTCGGGGAATGTCGTCAAAAAAAATTGCTCGGAGCGATCAAAGTATCAGCGATATCACTGATGATCAGCGTAAACAGAAGGGTGAGAATGTTATCACAAGAATATACCTTGCAACGTTTTGAAGAACATGGAGTGGCTCTCCTTGATTGCAAGATTGTCGAGCAAGACGAGGGTCGGGCCGCCGGCATTCGCGCCGGCGAACGCCAAAAGCAGGCAGAATAACCTATTCAACTTCATCGTGACTGACACCATCCTGATTGAAATCGGCTCGGAATCTCGCTACCGTTTGCGGCTTGCCACGAGACAGTTCAGCCGGATGACGTGTGCGCATAGCGCGGCATGGCGCGTAAAGGAACTACGAAGAAGGGTATTTATTTACAGTTTGCACTGCGCGCGCAACCGATATATTTATCTAACGAGAAAGATTGTTTTCTAGGGTAAACCTGTGATTCAATAATCTCTAGTATGTACGGGCGCAGATCGTTTGCAATATAGAATTTCTACTGATATTTTGACGATACACACAAAATATTTTTCATGGATTAATTTTCCACATGTTTTTCATTTAATTTTCGAAAATGGCTCAACTATTACGAGTGGTCAGAGTCGTGGAAAGTTCGCTGAGAAGTACTCGGCTCACGAGCAACGGTACGGTAACATATATTTATAAAGTTAATGTTTTTACATATCATTTTTATTTAGATTAATTTATTTAGTTTTATGTTTACTGAAAGGTTTTAAAACTTACAGCTAATGTCTCGGCTTTGGCTCATTCACACTTGCTGAAAACATGTGTTCCTTTATTGAGCAGCATAAGAAATAAAACATTCTTTGACAGGAGTAAGTCAACTTTTGTACATGCGATATTCCTTTAGAATTGCATCTAATGATACATTATTGTAACAAAATGCATATGCTCTTCTGCAGAAAATGCGGACAACTTGTGGAAAGGTGTGACCAGTGTTAGTAATGCGGGAAGACGCAGAGGCAGAGCCAAAGGATTACCACGAAAGAGAGATCTGAATAAAGGTCAGATTATTGGCGAGGGCAAGGTTATGATGAAATTTCCTGGTCTGAACAGTCCTGTGGTCTCTGGAAAACAACTGGTTAAGCAGCAAAAGCTGCCTCCGGATCCCGAAAGGGCAGAGAAACTTGCAAAGTTAAGAGAGATGCAAAGTGGATTCAAACGAATCAAGCTGTCACCGTTGGAACGCGGTTGGACGAGCGCTGGGATGGGTGGTAGAAAGATCGGACCACCTGATCCCATCGGAGAAGGTTGCTAAGATTACACTATTTCTGTAAATCTTTTCAAATTATTTAATATGGTTTTAATTTATAAGTAAATAAGCTTGTGAAAATTTATCTCTTTATTCGTTAGTATTAATATTGACGCAAAAGAACTGATATCTTGTTGTTTACAGATACTTTCGAAGGCTTTGAAACTTGGATCTTGCAGAGCAAACTAGTAACTTGTATGACTGGAAATTTAGGACGCAAGAGTAGGCTCAGTGCACTTGTTGTGACAGGAAATCGAAATGGACTGGCTGGTTTTTCATTGTCTAAAGCACCTGTGGCCAAAGCAGCTTTATTAAAAGCCAAAAATAGAGCGGGTCAAAGATTGATATATGTTCCTAGATATCAGGAACATACTGGTAAAAAAAAATAAGATCAAACCTAAAACTTACATATTATACATTTCCTTCTCTTAACGTTTAAGATATACAATAATTTTATTGTTGTTTTTTAGTGTTACATGACTTTTATACACAATTTGGAAGTACTAAGATATTTGTAAATAAGATGCACGAAGGATATGGACTTGTTTGTCATCGTGTGATTAAGTGTATATGCGAAGCAATTGGCATAAAGGATTTGTATGCTAAAGTGGAAGGACCTACAAATGTACAGCATATTGTCAAGGCTTTCTTTATAGGTTTATTGCAGCAGGTACTTATAAAATATAAAAATGTAATATGTTTACGTGTAATTAAAATTTAATTAAAATGAGAATAAATAAACAAATAAAATAAATTTCTTTTGCAGAAATCACATCAACAATTAGCGGACGAAAAACAATTGCACTTGGTTGAGTTTAGATCAGAGACCGAAAATATACCGACAGTAGTTGCTTCGCCATCAAAAGTGAGAAAGGAAGAAGAAATACCGTCCGACGAAAACCTCGATTTTACTCGATACGTATTGGGCGACAGAATAGTATTGAGAAGAAAGAAATACACGCCGTTTTATACTAGACTTCCAAGTTTTCAAAATCATTTGTTAAAAGTGGAACGACGTAGAAACTACGAAGAGACGAGATTAAGATTAACAGCAAAATACGGTGCATTGCACAGTTTCTTGACCGAAAAATATCCGGAGGCGAAAATAGAAAGAAAGAAGATCGAAACGGAAGAGAGCTGAAGTACATAATGTATATGTTATGTAACATTTTTTTTTTTTTTTTTTTTAATTTTTGTTTTCTTTAAATTTTCCAGAATGATTTTGAAACAAATACAGATTTTTTGTGAAATAGAATAGACGGATAGGTTTTGTCAACAAACACAAGGTTTCCGACGCGCCGTTACCTCATCGTGCAACGTCTAAGTTGAAGATTGAATTATATCTTGAACAGTTCTTTCATTGCAAAATAGAATACATAGGTTCTCAATTTGTTCAATAATGAAATATAAAGTATACAGACGTAATTATATATAATAATTTACAATTTTAATAATGTAAAACAACATTTGTCACAAAAACGCGTCTGTTCTTCGTAGAAATAATTTATTGTGATTAATTAAATAATCAAGCAAATTGTTTTTTAATTATTTATTTGTTTCCAGCACATCAACAGGCTGAAAGTTTATACTAATTCCTTTTTCTTGCAATTTATTTTCTAATGCGGAAAGTTTCCTGAGTGAACGCTTAACATACTTCTTATGATCTTCATTACTCTGAGGAGCATTTTTGTGGAAGTTTTCCATTTTTCTGTTTCTTAGTTTTGGATAGTTTTGTTCTGTCCAAGAGTAACCACAAAAGTATCGAGGATGCTGTTTTTCAGGTGGAATATAAGTAGCTAAAACCCACATTAATTATATGAGATAAAAAAATCACGATTATTTAGTACAACATAATTAAGTTAAACAATACCTTTTAGTAATCGATTACACATGAGATAATTATTCATTGTTTCTGCAGCAACTTTAGCAACTTCTGGGACTAGAAATTCAATGTAGCCATAGCCACGACTTTTTCCAGTCTAAATAAAATTTTAAAAAGTTTATAACATACACAAATACCAATATTAAATTTACTTAAACAAGTACATACCTTTCTTGATCTTGCAACTCGTACTCTTGTTACTGTCCCAAACTGTTTAAAATAGTCTTTTATCTGTTCTTCATAAAACCCATGAGGGATATGTCCTAAATAAACCACTCCTTTGTTTCCAGTAAATTTCCTGGGTTTGCGTGTTGGTTTTGTTAGCTGTTTCTTCTTTTTACTAACAGTTGACTTATCCTCGGTTTTAATTGCTGCTCCTTTTTTCTGTAAATAACAGAATGTATGAATTACTGTGACAGATATCAATTACTGTGCAACAGCTAATTTTTTAAGAAAAATAAAAATAATATCCAAAAGATCAAAATCAATTAAAAAGTAAATTTAGAACATGGAAAATGTTGTATGTGTAAATTGTACAACACATATGATTATCAAAGGTTATGTCCGACCTTAAAAATTTCCTTAACATTTTTCACAGTCTCTTCAACATTAGTTCCTGCACTGGGCTTTGATATTTTGCCCTTGGCGACTTTCTTCAAAACCGACTTTTCTGACACCGTACTTTCTTTCTTCGCTTTCATGTTTATTTAACACTCAACAGACAACGTGGAGAAATGGCCGCACTCATCATCTTCAGCGGACGAGACACCGCTTTGTACTCAGTCCTGCGATTGGCTGATACTTTTACATTTTTTATAGATCTAGAAAAATCATCCAATCACAGGCAATAAAGAGCGACAATTAAGAGCAGAAACTAAGTTGTGCTGCAAACGCTTCAAAGTGTGATTCTTGTTGCCGAAGTCACTCGCGCACGCGTACAAACGAAATTCTGCCGAACTACCATCGCTGCTCCAACAAGCATCAGGCGTCATCGCCCAACGGTTGTTCAGCGGTTCGATATACTCGACAATCAACGCGAGGCATCAGCGGAGACGGACGGAAAGCAGGTCCACGATCGTACGGTGCATTGACTCGCCTGTGTGTCCAGCAGCGAAATGGCAGCGAGCGATCCTACCACGGACGATAGCCTGTATCCGATCGCGGTGCTGATCGACGAATTAAAGAATGAAGATGTCCAGGTAAAATCGATACAGTGACACATGATCACGATGTGTGCAAACCGCACCGCGTTCCTTGAAAAATGTTTTCTCTCGGTGTCACGCTTCTAATCGCTAAACGCGAGTTAGATAACGATTTTTTACAAAAAAAACTCTCGTAGCTCCGCTCTGCGCTCAGCATAGATGCTGAAAGATAACACGTACATGAGTTAGAAATGCATATTTGTCGGAACGTGTTTGTCAGAGAACTTTGTGTGTGAGGGTGGAATTGAAATTCCGAGTCTATTGTAAAAAAATACAAAATCGGCTTTTTCCTGACTTCTCATTCTTTTATTCATTAGATCAGAATCAATCTCATCCTTTTCATCTGTAATCTTTTCAATCTTCTCCATCTTATAACTCATCGCGTGTTATGAATCATTTAGCGAAACCTGACGCAATTTTCTTACTATTAGTTCGATGCCGCGACACTGAACTTCGTTGTGTTCTGTTTTAGAAGTATCGTCGTCATATCTTGTTCTTTTTTTATGACACATTTCTTTAATTTTTACGATCGGTATTCTCATGAAAAGCGACTCTTTCAATTCATCTATTCTCGTGCTGTTATCCCACTACCGACTATTACAAACACTCGCATTGCTAGTCGCGCATGTCAAAACGCAGTCTTTCGTATGCGCGGTATAGTTTTGCGCAAAATATTTTCAAAGAGCGGGGAAATAAGAAAGCGTGAGAATAGCGAGTTATCCCGAAGACGTGAGAATAAAGGAAATGTGCTGCATTCTTTTTGTTGAAAAAAAATTCTTCAATTATAATTCCGAAGAGATGAAAATAATGTGAATATTCTCTTTGTCTTATAACAACAAATATATATTGTAAAATGTTTTATCTGATACTTTGTTGTAGTTACGTCTGAACTCCATCAAGAAGTTATCGACAATTGCGCTTGCACTAGGCATTGAACGAACAAGGAGCGAATTAATCCCATTTCTAACAGAAACTATCTATGACGAGGATGAAGTTCTTCTCGCACTGGCTGAGCAGCTTGGTACATTCACTCCTCTTGTTGGAGGTCCAGAATACGTGCATTGTTTATTGGTAATAATAAATTATAAAATCTAATGTTTTATTTATTTTTTTTAATCCTCTCTGACAGATAAATTTTCTTCTGTTTTGATTTTTTAGCCACCGCTGGAGTCTCTTGCTACTGTAGAGGAAACTGTAGTTCGCGACAAAGCTGTGGAATCTTTGAGAAATATCGCAAGCCAGCACAGTTCTGCGGATTTAGAGGAGCACTTTGTTCCGTTGGTAACACGCTTAGCTTCAGGAGACTGGTTTACATCAAGAACATCGGCATGTGGCTTGTTCAGTGTTTGTTATCCAAGAGTCAGCCCTGCCATCAAAGGTAACTGCGCAATAATTTAATTGCTGTTTTCTATAGAGTGTGCATCTATGTTGACATTTTTATACAAAATGAATATGAAAATATAACATTTGTCGTGTTAAATTATTTTGCAGCGGAATTGCGAAATCATTTTCGCAGCTTGTGCCAGGATGACACACCCATGGCACGAAGGTCGGCTGCCTCTAAACTAGGAGAATTTGCAAAAGTCGTGGAAGTCGAATATCTTAAATCTGATATAATACCCATGTTTGTTATACTTGCTCAGGATGAACAAGTGAGTGTGTCAAAATTATGAAACAATTATTGTTTTTACTTTAAAAATGATAAAATTAACACAAGATTACCCGATTATTTTAAGGATTCGGTTCGTCTTCTGGCTGTCGAAGCCTGTGTCAGCATTGCAGCGTTGCTGCAACAGGAAGACGTTGAACAATTGGTTATGCCTACGCTTAGGCAGTGCGCTGGAGACCAGTCGTGGCGTGTTCGTTATATGGTGGCCGACAAATTTACGGATGTGTGTAAGATTGTTCGAAACCGATCGGATCACGATCGGAGAATACATAATTTAGAATAAGTTTATTGTTTTATTCATTACTTATAAAAATATCTCTATAAATATTTTTTCTTGCAGCTCCAAAAAGCCGTCGGTCCGGCGATAACGAAATCCGATCTCGTGCCGGCGTTCCAATTGTTATTAAAGGATATCGAAGCCGAAGTGCGAGCCGCGGCTGCTGATAAAGTTCGCGATTTCTGCCAAAACTTGGACCCGATGTATCAAGAATCTATAATAATGAGTAGTATATTACCTCTAGTTAAAGAACTTGTAGCAGATCCTAATCAGCATGTGAAGTCCGCTTTGGCGAGTGTAATAATGGGTCTGAGTCCTATACTCGGCAAACACAAGTAAGAACATGCGATTTTGATACGCGAAATATAGCGAAATATGCAAACAAATGGGTTAATGATTTATGTTTTATATTTTTGCAGCACAATCGAGCATCTGTTACCTCTATTTTTATCTCAACTTAGAGACGAATGTCCGGAAGTACGGCTGAATATCATCAGCAATCTCGAGTGTGTCAATGAGGTCATCGGGATACAGCAACTCTCGCAGTCTCTTTTACCTGCCATTGTAGAATTGGCGGAGGACTCGAAATGGCGGGTGCGACTGGCTATTATCGAGTAATTACGATCAATCGTTTAATTTAATTTGAGTCAATACGACAGAAAGTAGAATAGTAAGCTCGTAATAATGATTTATATTTTTTTAGATACATGCCGTTATTGGCTGGACAGTTGGGAGTAGAATTCTTCGATGAAAAGTTGAATTCTTTGTGCATGACTTGGCTGGTTGATCATGTTTATGCAATTCGAGAAGCCGCTACATTGAACCTGAAAAAATTGGTAGAGAAATTCGGGCCCGACTGGGCACAAAATACGGTGATACCGAAAGTCTTGGCCATGTCTAGGGATCAGAACTACCTTCACAGAATGACGTGCTTGTTCTGCATCAATGTAAGATTATTGTATGATAAAACTAACAGTATTCAACAGTGATGTAGTTTAACATCTATAAAACCTATTTTATTTTTGTTCAGGTTTTGGCTGAAGTGTGCGGTCCAGAGATAACAACCAAGGTGATGCTTCCAACCGTACTGACAATGGCCACTGATAACGTTGCAAATGTAAGATTTAACGTTGCGAAAACTCTTCAACGAATTGGACCTTACCTCGAGCCTTCAGCAATTCAAACCCAAGTGAAACCCGTTCTCGATAAACTCAACACCGATAGCGACGTAGATGTGAAATACTTTGCTTCGGAAGCGATCGCTGGCATTGCAGGTAAAATATTGCTATTATTACATAAAATACAGATATAAAGTCATCATTTTCTTATCTAGTTATATGTGGTTGATGATTTTTTTCTCACAGGTTGAACCACGCGGAGTGCATTTATTACGTATCCATTAAATATTCAACCTTAAACTTAAGACAAAACATTATATGTATACAGACTACATTTCACTTATATGTGTAACATACTTTATTATATAGCAATTAATAAGGACATATATTGTACATTATCACAGGTTATATTACTATTATTGTTTAATAAGAGTTTTTCGGTACATATTTATATGTTAGATTTGATATTCGTAAATATATAAATGTAACATACGTCGGTATAATAAAGACAACAATGTTTCGTCATTTAAGCTTAATACAAGCCAAATCTAGGTTTTAATTCGCAATAATAGCAAATAATGAAATTCGCCGTTTCTATAAAATAGGAATCAATCAATATTGTTTTTGATGATGACTTCTACTTTATACGGGCAATTTTATATAATTTTTATGTACTATATATGTACGAAGAACAGGTACAATTTAACACAATTGACACATTTATATAATCAACCATATAATAGTTTTCTATTTAATTTTTTGTTCATTCTTTTTTATTAGAGATGAGCATACTATATTGCACAAATCTTATACGGTGTAAGAAGTTAACTCTGCTGAATACTTGCATTGTACTTACGAAGCTTTAGAACACAAAAAAACAATACTGCTTTACAATATAAATTTTATTAGATACAGAATGTTGTTTTTTTTTGTCCTTCGAAAAGAATTTACTGAACAGTTTTGAAATCCTGTTCTTTAGTTCACTATTAAGACTTAATAATATAATTTTGTTAGTCTCTTTATATCTCATTATAAATTATATATCAATGACACTTTTTCTCAGAGTAACACTGTGATGTATAACGTTCTAGAATTTCTCGCATAAAAATAACTTAGTTACTTGACAAGAAATGAATTCCCATCAATATTTTTTTGCAATATTTTTCTTTTGCAATTTTTCGTTACACAAATTGTGTGAACTATGAAATATATTATCTATATATGGCATTTACGCATATAAGTGCGTATGAATAAAAATATGACATTTAATATTCTATGAAATAATTTTTCCATTAATTACCAAGTAATTAACTTCCAATATGTAATTATAATCTCTTATCCTCGTCGCTACAATATTAGTTTAACTGCATAATGTTATTGTTTATTTATCCTTGCAGAAGAATTTCAGGGAAACTGATCTCATCATCAAGTAACATTAACATCTCTGCACATAATACAGGATATGTCAAATCTACGTATAAATTTAACGACAAAAGAATTTAAGACAATTTAACGATATATATACTCATAGCAAGTTCGTATAAATTTAGTGACTTATTACAACATCGCATGTTACATAGTCGTGAACTAAATTATACTTTTTAGCTATGTGTAGCAGAAAACGCAAAATCAAAATTAATTTTTCAATTATAAATCTGATAGCAGAAATAAAATAAAATCGAAAAAGAAAATAAAATCTTTAAAATGTATTAATTTCACTTATTCTTACTTATTATATTTGATTATTCTTAATCATTTATGTATATATATCTTAACTCATAAATTATATATATATAATAATAATTAGTATGCATTAATATAACTACACTACACTATTGTTTCTACTCTACTACAATCGGTTCTATTGGGCTGCGTTCGTGGAGCGCGCTATCTGTGCTATTGCATCATTCTATCTTTATCGTTCGTTAGATGTAAAACAAAAATAGAATGAGACAATAGCGCGGATAGCGCGCTCCCCGAACGTAGCCTTGCTGTTTTCTCACATGAAGCTGCATCAATTTTTGTTAAGTCCATATAATTATGCGACGTGAGTGTAACAGGCTTTTCCAAGGACACGGCAACATAAAAATCTAAATTCACGATGCATGAACATCCACACAAATTGAACTGATTCGACTTGTCGAGAATTGACGCAACTTTACGTGAGTAGACATTTATTGATAGAACCGAGAGAATACTATGATGAACATTCTTCTTAAATATTTATCAGTAAAGTATTAAATAATGGTTAGTAATTGCACCAGTAATTATCCTAATGATATGTGTATATATATATGTTTATATTTCTTTATGTATATATACATATATATATATACATGTATATATGTTTATATATATGGAAAACTTCTCTTTAAAAATGTTTTTTTGAAGCAAATGATTGTGGAGAAAAATTACTGTGCCACAAATATAGAACTTCGAAAGAATATCAAATTAATGACAATTTCATTTTGGTGAATATATTCAAAGTGTTTTCAGACATGTACTTACAAGATACAAATGAAAAATTTATTATAATACGAATGCAATCACGATACGTTTAATTGCGTATTGTTCGCATTTTATGAAACTTTTTATGAAATGTTAGACGCGATGTATTTATGCAATGTAAAATACTTATACAAAGATCCTATACAAAAAATCGATCTTCGCGAGTTATATACTTATGTAACGACTTAATCAAGACGTAAAATATGAATTGTTTGGCAACTTCAATGTAAACAGCAGGCGCGGTGTGTTTTTCTTCCGGCCGTTTTTTATTTTCGCGAAGCTCGGTTATCTCACAAAAAAAGAGATACATAAAAAAAAAGATAATATGTAAAACTTTGATCTAAAAACATACCGCGCCTTATAATCACTGTCGCGCGCTATATACACATGGGGTCGAAAAGAGAATGTACATCTATACATTATATCTACCTTTTCTACCTTGAATTGATCTCAAGCAGGAAGATATATCTGTGTTATATTGCGGCAAGTACAGATTTATATCGTAGCCATGTCCGATTTCGTCAAGTCCACGGAAATCGTGTGACTGATTGTCGCGACGTGCGCGCTTCCGCTGCTTTCGCCGCTGTTGGCGATGTTCAACGAAGCGATTTTAGCCCGCTGATACGCCACGACGGTATTCATGCTCAGAAATCTGGAACAAGCGAGTAATAAAATGAGTAATAAAAGGAATGCCGATGATTTTTTTTTTTTTTTTTTTTTTTTTTGCAGACGTACATGATCAGCAGTGCGGTTCCGGCTGCGAACATTCTGATAATCGGTCCTTCCACAAGTTGAATAACTATCCATGCGGCGGCGGAGGACGCGCACATCGTGGTGACAATAGCGATAGTTTGCAAACAATGGCGCGGAGTCAAACTGTTTTGCCAATCCAATCGACTGGCGTGTTCGACGTTGTATTGCGTGTTGCAAACTTTGCAGATAAGGCTGTCAGCATTCACGGAGCTCTGAAGGTCAACAATTAACGCATAAAACAACAGTACAATCGACAATTAATACACGTAGCAAAAAATATGGGCGATTGACTTACTTCAACGAGCCAACGACGCAGGCAATCGTGATGCACAGCGCTCACATCGCCTCTGCAGTGGCACGGTTGTATCAACGGGCCTGCATCTTGTCGCTCGCTGTCGTAACAAATCCAACAATCTTTACTGTTAATCGATGCCGTATCCGCGGAAAGAAACGCAGTGTCTTGGGACGCATTTTTCTCTTGCAGTTCGATTTCCTTGATGTGCTTTCCCTGATCCAGATCGAGCCTCTTCAGTATACGTTTCGGGTTTAGAATCCATAATTGCTCCGGACTGATGAACAAAATAACGAAACAGTTGTAGACACAAATGTATATTACAAAAGAATCTTTTTATGCGTGTCTAAAAAAAATTTCGTACAACATACCTAATGCAGTTCCATAAAACGCACGGAAACCACAATGCCACACCGACTTCGATAACACGAAACACTACATCATGCCAATTTCTGCTATACAGTGGTACTCTGAAAGATAAATAAAAAATTTACTTTCGCAACACTTCAACAAGAATTGTTTTTTTTTTCTTTTGCAATCTTTTTACTTTGTTTTCCAAAATTCACTGAGAGTTTCACTAAACAGAAAACCGACTACTATAAACAGCATAAAGGCTTGCGAGAGCAATCCAAATCTCGACTGATGTAACTGAGACATGTTCACTTGTTGTAAAGGATCGGCTGTGGATGCAGATGAAGTTGGGTCGAATAACTTTGCCGTTGCCTGATCTTCGGCGTGGACTTTCATTTCATCGGCTATACGTTTGTTCGTTGCAATGGAAGTAACTTGATATTCGTTCAAAAATCCACCGCGAACCTGTTAAAGAATATCATCAGAAATTTAAAAATACAAACACACTACAGACCGTATTAAACATGTACATATTTAATGGATATGAATAAAACATACTTTGAAGAATACTTCCACTCCGTATATCAAAAAGAAAATTACCACAATGAATAAGAGCACTGCGTAACAACCGTTGAATACATGCGTATAAAAGCTCTGAAAGATCACATTTCGTCAGAAAATTACATTTCGATCAGATAATACCTTCATGTAAAAAATTATACAAGTACGACAAAAAATTATGAAATTTTCTCAATTATCTTCGCTCTTCTTGCTTACTTGATCTTCTTGTGAGTATGTCTGAGCTGTGATAAATTCCGCGAGCAGAAGGGAATATGTTATTATGTTGAAGACAACAAAGGCCAGGAAAGACTTTGATAAAAACTGAGGTTTGTCCCATCGAATGTCTCTCAGATGAACCACCTCAGCCCAAAAACAGACAATTAATGATGATCCACTTAAGAGCAGCGGATAATACGCCGATAGTAAACTTCTAGACCATCCTCCTTTAAAAGCAGTCTAAAAAAATACAGAAAATACATCAAAGTACATCTTCGATCAAAACATCTTTGAAGATGACAATTTGTTTTTACTTACTGGTGACGTAAAATATGCGCCTCTTATAACTGATGCGAGAAACACCACAAAATATAACACTTTCTGAGTGGTGACTCGACACGCTCTTAAGAACGATGGCGCTTTCATTCTCTGCCATTCGGCGACGATGCACATTACCAGTTGTATCAAGCAAACAAACGCCAAGAGAAAGAAGATTGTGGAAAAGGCAACATAATAACTTAGATTCGGAATATGACATTCAGGTCCATCAAATTGAATCTACAACAGACAGTTTTGATACTTGTTTGGAAACAAAACAAAAACACAAAGCCAAAACCTAGCCAAAAAAAAAAACAGTCTTACCTCGCATAGGCAAGTCCCGTTATGACATTCTCCATGGCCAGAACAGTTTTCGATTCCGCAACTGTTATTCCAAGCCATCATGCCAAACTTAACAAGTAGAGATAATGGATTTTGCGTGCTCAGAGCGATCACTTGTTCCATGATCGCGAGATGTAGAGCAAATGCTCTAATGTAGTTTTCTGAAAACTGTTTGAGAACATGATTGAATCACTTTTTCTCGTTATTTCACATTTGGAAATTTAAAATTATTACACGTCATTGTATTATTAGCAAAAATATACGTGTCGAAAGATGAGACAGACTCACCTAACATTTTCAAAATCACGAAATGATTATTTATTAATTTTTGAAATCGTTAAAAACCAAGCAAGCGACACAGTGTATTCGAATCTCGAACGCGAAACATTACTGTTTGCGAATACGCGAGGGAGAGATCCGACAACTCTCCTACGTGCAATAAATTACTTCTGTCACCCAGTTATTGACAAAAGAATCTCACAACACGATAAATTGTTTTGTATTTATCGCTCACACTCAAACGGAAGCTAAAAAAGAATACCAATAGTATCGAACGGCAAAAACGCGCTCTTTGTGATAAAACAATGATATCGATTCGCGTACTCCCAGATATATCGCGTATATTTAGATTCGCTCATTAGAGGGGAACCCTGCGAAACGCGATGCACACTGATAACGAGTAATAATAACCATTGTGCGCGCGTTTGTAAACGGCGAGAGAAATCAGGTTTGTTTTTTTTTACACGAAGGCAATAGATTTCCTTATCTCCACACTCACCGTTCGTTCGATCCAATATTGTTGTGAAAACGTCGCGAACACAGCACGCTCAGTGCAAACTGAGTACAAGCGTACGCGATGACGCCGAGGTGCGAGCGTCCGTCACATCGGTCAGCTGTCCTGCTGTTCTGCGCACTGAGAGAAGCCGTCACTTGCGTTGCACGCACACGCATCGACCTCGATTCACATTAATGACGCATACCCGAGTCGCGTTTGTCGCTGACGCTTTTTTTCACATTATGTACTTCGTCAATTCCGTCAAATCTCCCTCAACGAACCTTCATTCAACGAACCCCATCATTTCTTGACCAATCTCAATTAACTTCTGACCACATAATAATGCGTGTATATAAATAAGTCGTGAAATAATCGTTTCTTTTTCTCTCTCTTTCTCTCTCTCTCTCTCTCTCAATTATGTAACATAAAGCTTAGTTTCTATCAAATTTGATTTCGTCCAAATCTGACCAATAGCAGAATGATCTTTCTCTGAAAATTCTCACGAATCTTCGATGTGCGCAGACACAAAAGAGCGCAGCCAATACGTGGCCCTTGGAACTCACGAAACGTCACTCGTGATTGGTTGTGTCTATCTTGTATACGAAAATTTATATTTATAAAATTCACACCGAGACAAAAATAATCTTTACAAACAATATTTTATGTTTAAGCAGTGTATTCCCTGCTACTATATTTCTATTATAAAAAAACTAATTTTAATAAATTAAAAAGAAACGAATACAGAATATTCAACTTTGTATCAATTTTATTATTCAATATGTGAAACTAACTGAAATATATATTAAATACAATGCAAGTGTTTTTTATTTACTTCTTATTTGTTTTAAAAATATTCTCCTTGTAATTAGGTTTCAATAAATTTAAAATCAATTCTTTTTTCATACGATCAACTTTTTCATTCTTTCACGATTGGTAAAACAATTTTGTAAAATAATTATTGGCAGAACAGTTGCTTTCCACTTTTTTTTATACCTGTACAGTGTCTGGTGAAACCGGAGGAAGGAGATTCCTCTCACGAAGTGCAGCTAATAAAGCTTCTAAACTTTCTATCTTTCTCTTTTGGCGAAAGTGCTGTACCCTCAATCGATTAATTAATTTGTCTTTCTTTTCGCAGGACTTCTTCAACATATTCAGCGTTTTTACTAACATTTGTGACGACATGTTTTGGATGTTTCCAGAATTTACATCAACTATATAGTAAATTTGTTTTGTAGGAGGAGTTTGACAAATCTCATCTTCATATTGAGCAACAGTTTCCATTTTCACAGGTGGCTTATTTGATGGTCCAGGATTCTCATTATCAATTATACTAAAACAATAACGATTTAAATAATATATGATTAAATAACAAGTTTTTACAAAAGATTTTGACTAATTTAATCATATATAAACTATTAGCGTTATTACCTTCCTTCTGGTGCATTTGGAAATATTGTTGGCACAGAGTTTGGTTTCAAACGACCGCTTGAAAAACCAATGGTTTCGATGCAGTCTTTGGCAAAATGTAGGCTGCATATTCGGCTACATTTTGTAATCCTTGCCACATGTTCTTTACTATGACCGGAATTAATAAGGGCTTCTATCCACTTCTCTCGCAAAACTGAGTTTGTTGGAAATCTATTTAGTTATAAGAGTCAAATTAATATATTACCATATATTTCAACTAATAATATTCAAAAGAAAAAAATATTACATCTATGAAACAAATGTCTACAATTAATTTTATACACTAAATAAAATGTGTTAGATTACAATTGACAATGACAGTTCAGATTACAATAAATAACTTACCCAAAAAATGTTAAGACTTTCTTACATTTCTCTTTTACACTTTTGTATTTGGTTGATTTACAACCTTGTATAAAACAATAAACAACCATTGCGCGATCAATCTATTGATATAAATTAATAAACACTCAAAACAGTCATAAGTTGTATATGAACTAGCAAAACATGCCACTTTAGTAGTGGAAATTGCCACTTAGACTATAGAGGCGCTGTTAATCTTCATTATAGAAATATGGCGTTGAAATTGAAACTTGAAACAGTTGAAACTATCGTCACGTGGTAATCAAGCGTGTAAAGAACTCTTGTATTTAACGTAAGAGCATATATATCTAATTTCTTCTCATACAATAATAATTTTGGAAGGTAAGAACAAAAAATTCTTATTTCTCTTTCTTTCAATTATAAAAAGAAAAGAATAAAGAAAGTGTTATGTGTTGTTTAATGTTTTATTTTTAACCTTAAATTTTATTTTTTCTAGGGTTAGGTTTACTTGCTATTTTATTCATACAAGTAGAAATACAGTTTTATTATAATCATGAAGACAAAAAAAGTAAATGAAGAATCTCGTAAGTCTGTGAAAGGAAAAAAAACAAGTATGAAAAAACAAAAAAAAAATTTGAGTAAAATAACTACAGCAGAATTTTTTGAGCAGAATTTTGAAGATGATACAGATAGTGATGAGATAATTGAAAAACAAAACAATACTTCTATACATAATGATAAAAATACAGGTATAATTTTTACGTGTCTATATGTGTGTGTGTGTATTAATTACACAGTATTTGAAGTTTTGTACTTTTTTCTCAATATCTACTTTTTTTTTATTTAGATAATAAAAACAGCAAGCAGGATGATATTGAATCTAATTCAGATAGCGATGAAGGCAATTTGGATCCTGCAGAGCATAAAAGAGTATTAACGAAATTGAAAGATTTTGATCCTGAATTTTATAAGTATCTTCAAGAAAATGACAAAAATCTCTTGGACTTTAACATATCTGATGATGATGATGATGATGATGATCATAATAATGACAGACATATTCCAAATGAAAATTTAGAGGTACATACTTTATATAAATTTATTCTTAATTTTTGTCTGATTTAATGCTTGTACATTTTATCTTTTTATGTTAAATTACAGATTGCTAGTGATGATAGTGACTTTGAAGTAGAAACTGAAAGTGTTTCTAAAAAGAAAATCACATTGCAATTACTGAAACTCTGGCAAGAAACATTACAAAAACAAAAGTATGTTAATTATTTTTATGTTTTCAGTTTATATGTAATATGTATATAAGTATAGTATATGTATATTTTTTATAGTAATTTTACAATCTTTCTTTATATTTTAGATCAGCTTCTATTATTAAGTATGCTGTGGATGCTTTTCACGCAGCATTAAACAGCGTTCAAATATTACCAGCAGATAAAAATGATACAGTGCCTGATACAGAATATGTAGTAGAAGGAAGTAAAGGTAAATCTCAACTTTCGCACATGTCAAATTACTGCGTTTTTCTTGTCTCTAAAAGAATAATAACGTTATTAAAATGTTATTGAAAAAATGTACTTTTATTTGTAGTATTTAATGGTGTGATACAACTCTGCGTTACACATTTACCCACTGCATTTAAAGAATATTTAAAGTGCGACCCAAAACTTGACGAAGTACACAAGTCCAAGAGATTCAAAAAAATACGAGGAATTTTAAAATCATATCTGGCAGATTTAATTAAAGTATGTTATTCTTGTGAATTTTTGCTTGAATCAAACTTGATTTAAAAATTTGATGTTATTCCAATTCCAAAGTTATTTCAAAAGTGTGTCTTTGTCGTAGCTATTGCAATGTGTCGGATCGGCCAGCAGTCAAGTCATACTTCTCAAACATCTTCGTGAAATGATACCTTATGCGCAATCGTTTTCATCTTTAACAAAACCATTGCTGAAGATTCTTTTAGAGTTGTGGTCCGCAACCGATGATGACGCTGTACGCGTCACAGCTTTTTTAAATACGTTCTACATCGCTTCTCGGCATAAGGAACTCGAGAAGTTGTTAAAGGTAATGAATTTATGATGAAAAGAATTATTCAGGATGATTAATTACGGTGTCATTCTTTTTTCTTGCAGATTATGTATATAAAATTTGTACAAAATGCCAAGTTTGTGTCACCGAATTCCTTGTCGGGCATTAATTTTATGATGCATTCCTTGGTCGAAATTTATCTGATCGATTCTAATCTTTCGTATAGCTACGCCTTTGTTTTTATACGACAATTAGCGATACATTTGAGAAACGCCATAACACTGAAGAAAAAGGTAATTAATTGATTGAAAATAAACATTTACAAAAAATAAACATTTACAATATAATTTGTTATTAACAGCATGTTTATTTTTGTTTCTTTGTTTTAGGAAAACTTTCAAACTGTATACAATTGGCAGTACATAAATTCTTTACGCTTTTGGATGAACCTCCTAATAAAATCAAGAGTAAACTCGATGTTACGATCTCTAGTATATCCGTTAGTCCAGGTACTGAAGTTTACAACTGAGCAAAACTGTAAGTTCGCAATTAACCTAGCTGCATCATTAATAGGAATTGTTGTTTAATACAGATTATTATTGGAACCATAAAATTGATTCCAACCGCGCAGTACTATCCCCTGCGATTCCATTGCGTGGAAATGTTAATAAACATTTCCAAAGAACTAAAAATTTTTATACCTATTTTGCCTTTTCTACTCGAGGTATGGATCTCATTTCTTGTTATGTTTATATTTATCTGATCGTTAATGTGAGAGTGTATAACAAATATTCTGTTTTAGGTACTGAATTCGTATGATTTCAACAAGAAACACAAAACGGTTTCGATGAGACCTCTACTATTTATGTATACGTTAAGGGCGTCGAAATCGCAACTTGTAGAAAATGGGTTTAAAAACAGTGTTTTTGAAGCCATTTACAAACTTTTGTTCGAGTACGCTGCGAATGAAAGTCATCATATATATTTTCCAGAATTGTTTATACTTTGCATAATGCAGGTACGCGCAAAAACAATTATAACAATCGAGAACTTTTTAATGCATAAATGCATTAACAAAAAATGTGTTAAAAACGCATATGTTTTCTAGGTAAAAGTTTTTCTGAAGAAATGCAAGATAGCCGCTTTTTGCAACGAGTTGAAAAAACTACTCCGCATGATCGAGGAAAATAGTAAATACATCGAAACTGAGCGTTCCAAAACGATGATGAATTTGAAGAATATGGCGGAGATTGCAAATTGGGAAAATAGGATAAAAACGGACGGTACGAAACTCGCCAAGTCTTATGTTTCGTGGATCAAGATTTACGAGTCGCAGAAACTGAAACATGTTGCGAAGAAGAGCGAAGAGATCGTAGTGCCCGCTGTACGAAAATCGAAGAAACACAAGCTTGAGGAAAATGCGGAGAATAGCGAAAGTGAGAGCGAGTTTGAACTTCGGATAAAAGGCAGTGAAGAAGAAATAGAACAATCATCGCATAATATTACGAAAAAGAAGAAGATCAATAAGAAAAAAAAGTCAGCCAACAACGTTAAGAAGGACGAAGATTTGCCGAGAGAAAATACGGATATTGTTCAAGATATAGATATTAATGATTGGGATTGAGAATGAATTTGATATAAATGTGTATAAAAAACAATGTACATGTAAAATGTACATTATAAAAATACAATCATAAAAATTTGTACTAAGATAATGTTTCCAATATTTCTTTTTGCAATAATTTAACTTAGCGGAGTTAGTTTAGTTCTAATTATTGTGATAAAATAAGCAAGTTAGAGATGCGGGCCATTTCCCTGTAAATCTTGACAAATTAATTTTTTTTAAGAAAAGTTTATTGCAGTTTTTGCTTATCATGTGACCAGTATTTACAGTTGGGATACTTATTGCAGCAGTGGAAGAAATGTGCAAACAGCAGCGTGTGCGCATCCTCTACTGCTGTAGCATATTATGCTGTTGCTCTCAAAGCAGGTAAGTTCATGTGGAGATAATAATCCTCGGCGTTCTCTGACCCAGATTTGCATCAAACCAAACCAATCACGTGGAGAAGTTAGTTTTACATTTTTATGCAATAATAAAACAACGTGATACGGTGTTCTTTAAAGAGAGAACATGATCACGGATACAGTGAGCAAAAAACTGCAAATATGATCAAAAAACATTCAGCTAATGATATTTCCATGAAGGTATAATTATTAAGTCACATTCATATACATAAATGGCCTGTGATATAAATTTAAAAAAACGTATAAGTATTTTACTTATATTTTAGGTAGAAGTAGTTAATGATATAGAAGGAAAGGCTAAACAACATTCAGCTAAAAAAAAAGCAAAGAATGTACAAGATGGAGAATTCAGAAAATATGTTAAAATGTCTAACATTTCTATTACAAATTTTGTGTAAGTAAAAAACACTTAAAAAAAAACAATTTTTATTTATAGGTCTTACATATTACATAGGTATCAGTACCAGCACACAGATATTCACCTTTAAAAGAAAATTGGATGAAAATATTCATTCCTATTGTTGAGTATCTGAAACTAGAAGTGCGCTTCAACTTAAGGAACAGAAGCGTCGAAATCAGATCATCACCCGAGACAACAGATATAGCGAATCTCCAGAAGGCAACAGAGTTTGTCAAAGCATTTGTTTGTGGCTTTGAGGTCGAAGATGCTTTAGCTCTGTTGCGTTTAGACGATCTGTTTATAGAGACATTTGAAATACAAGATGTCAGGCAACAACTCTGGGCGACCATAAGTCCAGAGCAATTAGAAGATTAGCAAGAGTAAAAGGACTAAATTCACCATTGAGAGTGTGACAAAAACTAGAATTGTCTTCGCGGACACTAGAATTCACATTCTCGGCTCTCATCAAAATATACAATTGGCTCGGAGAACAATATGTAATTTAATTTTAGGCAGTCCACCTTCGAAGATGTACGGACACTTGAGAAGTACAGCTAGTAAGATATCGCAACAATTGTAAAAGTTTGCGTTTGTACATGTAAATATATTTTGTACATGTAATATTAAATACATGAATATTTATCGATATGAAACAGATATTAGTATTTACAATAAATAACAAATGGTATTTCATTTCTCACCTTCTTCCCCAAGAATAAGTTAATATAAAAGATTCATAATTTGGAACTTGTGCTTACGCGGTACCTTGTTCAGAACTAACTTACCGTCGTAACTGAGAGATGCAAATGTCCAGGGATCAGCAGATGACCATTCTACCGCGTATACGCTATCTTCGTGCTCTTCGTACCTGCCTATAAGGCCGTCTTCCAATCTGGAACGTTTATATAAACATGTCAAGGTTTATTTTTGATAAATATTAGCTATTTTCGCTGCATATTTTCTTGGTTTACTTTTTTTTACTGCAGGAATCTTCGTTTTGCGAAGATTCGTCTTCGGCCGACACTATGTGTCCGAATGGTTCCGACGAGATGGACGCGATATTGCACAATATCACTCGGGAATCGCTGCTAGACGTTAAAACTAGCTGATCGTGAAAACGGTTGATCCTTATGTTCCACACCCAGTGTGAGTGTTCCATGCGCGACAACACCGGTTCTGTGGGCAATCGAATATCCCAGAACTTCATGTATCCGTCGTCACCGCAGGTGGACAAAAAATACTGGCGATTTGCATTGAAATCTAAATCCCTAGAAAACGAATCCAAATGTTTAACATATTGAAATAGTAATGAAGATAATCTCAATTTTTAAATTGTATTATTACCTGATGATTTGCGAATGCGCGGATAAAATAGACCACGCTTCTTTGGCTGGACTTCTGAAGTCCCATCCGCGTACATTGTTCTCATTTAATGTTACAAACTGATTGGCGCCGTTGTGAGGATTCCATTTGCCGTTCGTGAATCGCGGCTGACCCTTGCCTGTCAAAGTACCCGATACCGCAATCTGAATCAAACAAAGAATAATTGAGAGATAGATTGAGTTTCGAAAGTAACATAGAGATTCGGATTAAAGAAAGATTTTAGTGAAACAGCTCTCTCGTGCAAACGAGAAGGAGATCGCACCTTTGGTGTTTCGCTCGCCAAATCCCACAACACAAAATTATTATCTACAACGGAGCACACTTTCTTACTGTCCGTAGGATGGTAGGCAATGGTCTTGAGATCAGCACCGTACGGGATTGTGTCAATGTCTGCCAGTTTCTGAAGATGTAAAATGTCGGTGGACTCGGTTGTCTCAGGAAACCGCCAGATCGCTCCTTTCATTTGGCAGATACCATCTTCTAAAAACACAAGACAATTTCACAAATTATGAAAGAATATATTTTTATATCATAAAACACAACTGTTAGAAAAATAAGAAAAATTTAATTCGTGAGTTTTAATTTAAGCAATAAAAAGACTTATTTTTCCAAGAAAGTAAATATACAAATGTGATGTTTACCGCTCAAACTGTTGTAACATGTAATAAATACATCAGGTTCGACTGGAGAAGCTTGCAGAGACCAAATTTCTCCTATTGGATGCTGGAACACTTGAGTCTTTAAATTTCCCGTTTCCTCATTGAGTTCCACTAGGTGAACTTGATTGTTGCTAAAGTCTAAAGACTGTGTTCCCACCAGAAATCGCACGATATCGGTTTCGGCAGTTTGGGCGGACAGTGCTCTGGTCTAAAATATAAAAACAACAAATGTACAGCAAATATATTTTTTGTACAATTTTATTTCTCACTTAAAATACATGTAGAAGTGTGACAAGTTATTTAGTGAAAGTTCATACTTGAAATTCAAGTCCATATATGACAGGATTATCATTTTCCATGTCCATCGATTTTGTTATAATTTATTTATATTATATGTAGAAAAATATTATTACAAAAATGTATTGACCAAATGAAAAATACTATTTTAAACAGTCTTTTGACATAGCAGAGACAAACAAGAGTACATGTGACACAGCTGTCAAAAATCCAGCACGATAAACATGTGTAGATCTAGTTACAAATAATTTAATATTGGTGTGAAAAACGACAAAACAAACTCCCTCAAAGTCCGCCGCTGCAATAAGCAAATTAAACTGAAGCAAACAGCTGTGAGTATCGACGAACGATAAAGTTAGATAAAGAGATAAATGTATATATCAGCGACATCAGAGGGCGCATCTTTGAAATAACGAAATAACGTATAAATAAGCACAAGCCCTAAAGAACTAATTGTTTTTGTAATGGAAGAACGTGAGTGAGAGAGAGTGGCCCTGATCTTGCGAGACGATTGGTTTGTTATTTATGCTTTTCGTCCAATAGACCAATTGTATCGTGAGATGATCTATGAAACTTATTAAATCAAAATGATTTCATGTGTACGTACACATGTCCGTACACATTTGTGTATGTTCAACATTTGTTTCCTCGTTCTCGTGTTTACATGTCGTTTAAGAACTTTCTGAGATGTAAAAGTGTCGGGAGAGAAAGCAGACTCGTTTCTTCAATCGCTCGTAATTAGTACGTAAAAAATACGAGCTTCAAATGTAACAATTTGGAAACATTTATGTCGGAATATAACCTATACGCGATGTT
The DNA here is from genome assembly GCA_014825685.1 of Pseudomyrmex cubaensis. Lineage (NCBI taxonomy): Eukaryota > Metazoa > Arthropoda > Insecta > Hymenoptera > Formicidae > Pseudomyrmex > Pseudomyrmex cubaensis. Next base: position 48,207 of record QVOA01020407.1, read on the forward strand.
GGTTTCTGATGAATACATAAACAAATAGAATGTGTAATAACTGATATTACGTTCGTTTTATATTTAATGTAATTTAAA
>QVOA01020408.1:0-27699 GCA_014825685.1 Pseudomyrmex cubaensis
TAAATTTCTGTTAAGTAGTTTCTCTTTACTTTCGATAGTTATTATTACTTTAAGCTTCAGTGAAGTGAAATAAAAAAACAATATCAAAATAAAAGTTTGTGTTTTGCATTTAAAGAAAACTATGGCCATCTTATCCTCATTTACCCTAAGACATCGTGCAGATGTCTTATTAATGTTTCTTTCTCCGTTTGTTTACAGGAACAGCAATGTATCGGGCGAGAAATTGGCGTTTGACGGTTCTTGTTGCAGCGGGCAAGACATTAGCACCGACAGCAAAAGCGAGGAAACTATTTCGAAGTATAGAGTCGTCTTACTGGGATACTCTGGAGTGGGAAAGACAGCTCTGGTCTCGCAGTTCATGACGAGCGAATACATAAACACGTACGATGCCAGTTTAGGTAAGTTCGTGCATCATCAACGAACAATGCTGCGTACAATGAACAATGCTGCGACATCCTTTAACAAGATGCGTGGGAAACTCAAGATTATTTTCCATTAAAGAGATTGATTGTTCAGCATAGGACATCTTTGTGTTACGACATTTGACGCAAATCCATACGTATGTGGAGCGCTCATAACACGGGAAAGTGCAATGTAGCACACGCTGAAATAATTTGAAGGAATTTTCTTTTTTTTTTTTTGTGTTAGATATTACCTTTTCTTTTTAAATCAAAACTCTCTAAATCTTCTCTTTTCGTTTATCCGTCGAGAACAAAAACAAAGGAAATGTGTAGGACTATGTTTTTTTAAGAAGATTTATTCAACAGTTTTCATCCTTTCTAATAACAACCTGATTTCATCCCTTTGATGTCTCTCTATAATTCGCATTTGTGCACAATGTGTACTGACTGCTGACTCGTTGTGTGATAACCAGCTCTGGTCACAGACATAGGGTTTATGACATTTAATTAACTGTTGCTTAATTAATTAATTAACTTTTAATTAAAACGCGCTCAAAGATACATGACGTAAGAAACTATATACACATATATGAATAAATATATATTAGATTGTACGGAAAGTATATAGCATTTTTTGATGAAATTTAAATTTTTCATCAAGTCACATAATTTAGTTTCTGTAAATGCTCATACATACAATGCCGTTCGATATTTTTACTGTCCATGCGATATCTCAGATACGTTGCCATCTATGGTATATTTTTAAAAACGTATCATGTATATTTAAAAACGCTACAAACTTTCCAAACAACTCGATATGTTTACACATAAGCGATAAATTTGCCTGCGCAAATTTGATTGCAAAATGGAAGAGTTTATAATAAAACAAAATACGATGAAAAATTCACTTTGTTCGTTTTGCACTTTTCCATCAGTCGCGCGCGGCTTTGAAACGTAAGTGCCCTTCGTGAAGTAGACAATCCCTTCGTTATTGCGGCCGCGGCACGTTGCACTGCCCGACGCAATCATTTCGTGCACAAGTCGGGGTTTTGCAGAGGCGTTTGCGCGCTTTACATATATATGTATTCATCCCTTTATGCGATTGCAAACGCTCACACACGTACACAAATGCAAAACACGTGCAAAAACTCAGTATAACTAGTTTAGGAGAATGCATTTTTTGTATTCTTTCGTGCCGTCAATGCTGTTCAAAGGCTCTATGTTATATAACGCAGATTATCGTTGAATCAAACAAAAGTAAACTACTGCAATTTATGCATCCATCCTTTATCGTTGTTATTTAATTGTGCAAAGCAAATTAATGAAACAGTAAGTGATTCTTTTCTTATCTTGCGTAAATTCGTTATATTTATACCGTACTGCATCAAGATTTTTAATTTAATACGCTATTTTTATGTTTAATTAGTCTGTGCAAGAGATGCCTTAAAACTTTTTTATGCTCAAAATATATGTATAAATTTATCTTCTCTAGTTCTCTAAATAAGAGATCTTAACTTGTTTGCGATTTGCGTTTGACGAGAACTCTTACCGGAAGTTTTGATTAAATGCTATATATTAGTAAGTAATAGACAGATTATAATATCTCTTTATAATCTAGATAACAACCTCTTCTATTTGTGTGAAAAAATGGTTTTTGAGTATTTAAGAATTAAATATCATTAAAATGAAATCGAAACAAGATGCAATCATATTTTTCTTTATATACATTTAGTTTAAATTATATTACCTGAAAAATGCACCTATGTAACTTTTTTTGTTAAGTGCAACTTATACGTTCTTTTTTTGTTTCATTTCTATTCAATATTCTCAAAATATTCTTTTCTATATGCTCAAAATATGTATTACGTCACAAATAAATTTAATTTTTGTCGTTATCTTGGGGATAAGAAAAAGAGGGAGAGACGACAGTGATGAATTCGCTTCTCGAGATGTTGGGGAAAGAATAAGAATTCTCACCCCAGAATTCTCATCGACGAAGAGACATTTGTCACGATCTTCGTTATGATGGACGTTTCACTGAAAAGATTTTAATGTATGTACAAACAAACGGTATTATATGGCCTGGTACGCACTTCACTGTGTAACTTACTGAGCGATGAAAAAAAAAGAAAAAAAAAACGACAAATCGGAGGATCTTCTTGGGAAATTGCATTGGCAAAGTGTTTTTTATAGTGCTGCTATCATAGGTATATCGATGTCACGGAACACCACTTCATGGCATTTATTTATTTTACAACCCGTTCCGTTATAACATTCTACCATTTTTCACGGCAAATTTTGATTGATCTGTGAATTAAATTTACGTAAATAAAAAAATACGTACCGACAAAAATTTACCTCTCTTTAATGAAACAAAAAAAAATTCGTCTTTTTTTGTGCGGATTTGATGATACGAAAGCAATCAATATTTGTGCGGTTCCACATCACTTTACATGGAGATAGAGATTTGTAACATTTTAGTTTCATACACACAGTTTTAATACCGCGACCTAGTTTTGATTCTCTTGAAATTTCATGATTCCGTGATATTTTTCGCAGAAAGGATAGAGTAATGTTCTTCAGATGATAATCTGTAATGTATAATAACGAATAAATTGGCTTTTAATGTTACATGTATTTACATTCGCAAACACGCCAAGCGTTTTAACATATATACGACGTATGTATATCAATATCGTTCAATTAAAAGACTTGTTACACTTTGGATTAAACAAACAGCTTGTTGATCCGAATTGCCGATCGGGAGTAATAAAAGCACGTTTGTAAATGTGAATCGTAGTTTGGAATCGTTAATGCTGTTCTCAAACTTGCTTGCGACAAATTATAGAGTTTGCGTGCTACATTAGCCATACCGAGATAGTTTGGTCTTTCCTCTTGAATTCGCTTGTGTCCGGACTTATAATCAATTCCGTCGTGTATGAGTTGCACGGTTTAATTATCTATCAATAATTATCTGTATAATTTTAAATGTTTCCATTGCGTCATAAACGCTCTTTTATTTTCTTTTCTTTTAAAGGCGACATTAAGATTCTTATCGGAATAAGTGTGTTTTACTCGTTTACTCTTACTGTTACGAAACTTTTTGTGTGACTGACTTAATGGAATTCGTTGTTTTACATGAATATAATATGCAAAGTAAAGTTTGACTGTTCGATTTACTTAGAAAGTGTTTGTCAAACTTTGCAGGACATTTTTTGTATTAAGAAAAATGCTCACACTGCCTAACGCAGAAAGAAATTAATAAAGTTGACTTTTGTGTGTGATCACGTTATTAATTAAAGTTTATTAAATGTAACATTGAATTTAAATAAGGGCAAAGTATATTTATGCTTTAACAATTTACTGTGTTATTTATTTACGAAATATAATTAGCAATATCAAATTAGCTTACATTAGTCATAAATAAAAATATTTTGCGAAATATGTATACACGTGTTAAACGTATAAATAGTTTTTTTTTTACATACTGTTTACATAAAACATTTTATAATGCTACTATTTATGAGATTAACAACAACATTTAGCACAGACCGTCGTATTTATGTTGTAGACGACGAGTTTGGCGAGAAGACTGTTTCTATTTTGTTAGATGACGAGGAATCGGATATGGTTTTCATCGACCATCCGCACGTAGAAATGAGCGTAAGTATCGTATAACATTACTTTTGGAACATACAGAACAATAATTATATCATACTGTGTATGAATTTATTAATTACAATCCATTATTATGTGAAATGCAAAGTTCGCGGCACTTAATTTACATGTCTTATACAGCTTAGAAGGATCTTATTGTTAGTACATATTTCAACTTTGAATATACACATTGACTACAGAGATATATTATTGCGTTTTCGACATTAATGTCTTAACACGTACGAGCCATTTTCTTTGTGCAGCACAGAATATGTCAGTCGAAATCGATATTTCGCCTAGTCTAGTACGCATAAATTCACTTATGAATACTAATGAATGAGAAGACCATTGTGACATTTAACGGTTTTTATCATGCAAATGCTGGTTGAGAACGTCATTCAATAAAATTCTTTTTGTCAGGATTAATTAATTAATTATATTCGGCATTGCCCCTCGCAATATCAACTTCTGTTTCTGAATTTTAAATTATGTATCAATGTCACAATTAAATTTCACTTTTTATTTCTATCTTTTTTTTTTTATCTTTCTTCTCTTTCTTTTTATTATATCTACAATAATTTATATACATTTATCTTGATATGTAAAACAATTTTTATTTCAGATACTCTTAATTTTACATTTATAAAGAGAATGAAAAGTTGCGTTAGGAAAAGCTATCTTCTGCGGCGCAGAGAGTTTCCTCATATTTTGTCATCTTCAACATAATTCGTTGCTTGGTAATTGCGATGAGATTAGAGATATTGCTGAAAATAGTCAGAAAAATATTAGAAGTGCAAAATTAAGAAGATGATAACTCATAATATACGATAATTTCTGGAGATTGAATTATGTTCACGAGAAATACAAAAAAGAAATTTCAAGAAATTTGAAAGAGAAATGTTCAATAATTAATTTAGTAAAGCAACTAAGTTTATCGATCTTCTGAACCTTGTTACATAACTTTAGTGAACATGATATTAAAAAGGTAAACTTCAATAATTTGAATTGTAGTTTTTCTTTTATCAATGTAAAATAATATAATTATATTATTAGATTATTAAAATATTTTCAGAGAGAACAATTGATCGTGTGGATAAGAGTTCCGATTATATATATATCGTATTATTTTTTTATCAGCAATATTTCATAGTAACATAGCACGGGAACATTTTCCAGTCTTACGTATAAATTTGTATAAATAATCGATATTCAGTTATAATACAGGATCAACTTTAATAATTGCAAAGTTTTCCTTTTGTCGAAGGGAGTTTCGAATAAAATTCTTTTTGAATAACACTCTGACAGCGGGTATACTGTGTGTCGAATCGACTCTTAATCTGAACTACTCTTGGGATTTGTTGAGCCAGCTCTACCTGAGTTTGCTCAGCGTGCGATAATGGGAATTTCGTGTATCAAACTGTAAGTCGAGTATTGTAACATTAATATCGCAGTTGTGCAAAGTTTGCTAAGTTGCTTATATCTGCGCAATCTATTGTTTTTCCAAAAGGTACGCACAATGCGAGTATTTTTAGCAATAATAATAAAAAAACACACATTTAAAGCTTTTTAATAGCTACAACGAAACATTGGTAATACAAAGTTTACGTTATAGTTAAAGTTTACGTTATAGTCAAAGTTTGCAAGAACTTTACAAACTGTTTTAAATTTTATTCGTACAATTATATTCTCTATTCAATACCAAGAATTTTCATTGTTGTTGATAACAGCTATAATAACTGTTAAATTTGTGCAAAATTCTGAAAATGAACACTTTAGCGCCGTCTTCATTTCTTCGCTTATGAAATATCACAACTTGGGGAGCACTATTTCTTAATTAGGGAGTTACGTCTGGTCGAAGTTTTATCACAGGATCTAAGAGTGTTCTGTGATGTACTTTTCTGTTTTTATTTCTTATCTCTCGAACACATTACTCAAAAGTGACGTTATTGTCAAAGTTGCAATGCTGTTACCTTTGTTTTCATATAATCGCAAGAATTCTCTACTGTCGTATATTGTGAACTAATGGTTGAATCGGAACTTAAATTTATGTTTACCGTGATATACACATCTGACATTTGAATTCAAAAAATTCTTTTAACTGGCACATGCAAAAATAAACATTGTAAATAGGAAATTTTATTTATAATTTAATCATAACTTTAGAAACTTAATATTTTTATTATTGCTTTTTTTAGCATGCTTTACGTAATTGATATCTGATGTTAATAAAAAAGCGTTTTAAAACAATCTCAGGTCGAAAACTCATTGTCGACTTACGAGCCACATGCCTGTATCGTGGTCTATTCGATCGTTTCACGTAAAAGCTTTGATGTGGCTGAGGAGATACTCAACTACCTATGGCAAGAGCATTACACACAAGAGCACACGGTTATCGTCGTTGGCAACAAGGTCGATCTGGCCAGAAGCCGGCAAATTTCAAAAAGTGGTAAAAATATTAAGCAAATAACAGAATAATATTTATAAACACGTATATAATTTCATAGACTTCTTTCTATATATTTCTTTGGTCTAATACATTTTTGTATAGGAGAATCGAAACATGAAAATTTAATTTATTATATTTATACTGTTAAAAGAGGGGAAACAGTTGGCCACGTCGCGCGAGTGCAAGTTCATCGAGGCGTCCAGCGGACTCCAGCACAATGTGGACGAGCTTCTGGTCGGAATTCTGAAGCAAATACGTCTGCGAGAGACCCGCGAAAAGAAGCTACGGCGGCAAGGCAGTAAAAACAAATTATTGTCAAAATTGCACAATAGCAAGACGGCTTTGACCTTAAGCATCGCCAAAGACATTCTTAATAAAATGTGCTTGAACGACAGCAAGAGCAAGAGTTGCGAAAATCTCTATGTGCTATGAAGTATTTGTACTGAAGTAGATATGTCGCAGTTTTTATTGCGAGTGGGAAAATGTGCGCGGAAGATCCTCTAGCGACTATTGTTTTTCGACCAAGTGGAAACGATAATCTCAATCGGAAAGACGCTTTATATGTATATATATATTGCAGTTGCGTGACATTTTTATTTCTTCTTATCCAGGCGAATGTTATGCAGCCGTATGGTAAATCGACCAAGACCATTCCTGTTGGAGATCGTAACGATTTTACGACTCGCGTACTGATTATATACATCCTGTCGGACGTTCCGGTGAGGAGTCGTTGTTACTTATCTATCTGCATGTTCCGTGTTCGCCGCTCACCCTCTTCGAACTTTTGTTCTCGCAACGGCTCTGTGACATTATCTCGTACATCTCCATCGTGTGCAGCAACGCTAGTTCGAGGTATATGAGAAGAATTCGCTTGTATGCTATTACTTGCTTGGTTTCACATGTTTCACTAAACGAAGAAATAAAATTTACGTTTTAACTTTCACACATTTTACTGAGAAAATTAGCTATATCAAAGTAACGTGTGCAACACTGTGTATGTACGTACTTATATGTTGAAAAACATATTATAAATCTTAATTAATAACAGCTTTTACGAAAATCGTTCTTATACTACATAGAAAAAAAACAAACAAACAAACAAACGGTCTAGCAGCTAAGTATTTTTTATAGTTGTTTTTAACAACAAACTAACGAGATTTGATCGCGATAAATAAGTACAAATTAGCGTTCCATTCGGTGACACGTATGCTATGTCTAGGATTATCTCTTTCTGAAGCTAACATCACTTCTCATGATAGAGTGAGAAAATGCTGAAAGGTGTAAGATTAATGAATTATTAATTAAAATCTCAAGCGCTTCTTCTTTCATCCTCTTCCTTTAAAACGCGCGCGATCGACATATCTCTTGAGAAACGTGCCTCGGCGAGGAAAAGGCCACAGGTGGATATACCGTCGGGGGATTCAAAGGGAACTGTGGAACTCTCTACAGCCTCATTCACGTTTTCTTCTTTTCATTTCTTTCCTCTGCTTGTACGTGCTCGTACAATCAGGAATTTGTACCCGCGAGAACAGGTAAGAGTATGTCGAGTGCGACGTAGACGACTATTACTCGATTTACGCTGTCGTGATTACAGTGAACAAAACCATGCATATGTGTGTGTGTGCGCGCGTTTGCAAGGTTGAAATTAGATTTTAAGATTAACGATCTTAAGTAGGATCTGTTCCGCTCGAGTGTGAGACGAATGGCAGTGCGAGTAAATCTGGCTCGCCCGTCAGTCTGCAATGCAGCGATTTGATTATTTATTAGAGACTAATGAGTCGCACGTGCGCTCGATCCCACGCGTTATTTCGCTCGAAATCTAATAAGTACCCACTTTGCGGTTCTTCGGTAATTATATGTTTCGTGAATAAATTCGACGTTGAATAATCACGTATTTTTCAATATTTGCAAAAACTATTCCCATCGACAAAACAAAGATGATTTGATTGGAAGAAATGCCAATGCATCAGATCGACTTATTTTGTGAAACAAAAGATCAATTACTTGCTATTTAGACAGACACCTATATGTACACACAGTCGATCTCAAGCTCAAGGTTGTATTTATTGTGATTATACAATAACATATATTGACGAAATAAACTCCTTACAGTACTGTCAATCATTTTTAATGAAATAACTCGACTTTTTAAGAGCCGTTTATTATTTTAATCAAATCATCTTCGTCTCGATTTGGAGAAAATTTATATTAGAGTGGATAAAGATTTTAGATTGATTTGTTGTTTTGATTTTGCAGTAGAAAATAAGTGTAATAAGTTAAAGCGATTTAAATAGTAAGAAAACGCTTATAACGAATCAGCATAGAAAGTTTATTCGAGCCGTTGATATTTTTACTCAGCAGATATTTGATCTCAAGTTAAATGATCAAATTAAAGTTTTGTAAAACAAGCCGAGTTGAAAACAAAAACTATCAGCTAACATGTAATAAAGTAATTTTTAGATAGGGAAGAAAATATTGTCGTTTATCGTATATTGATAATATATGATTATAATAATTAAAAGAGAGTATATATAGAAAGAGAGTATATATGATTATCGTAATTGAAAGAGAGTATATATAGATAATATAAAGATAAAAAATAATTATAAAGGTAAAAAATAGATTAAAAATTATCTTGTTGTCAATTGTAACATTGTGCGATTGCATAATATTCATGTTCGATCAAGTCACACACACTATATATTATTACTTCTCTGGACGCAGGATTCGTCCGATGCTGGTCGTCTTTATAAAATGTAATTAACAACACATACTTAATTAGTATGCATTATTATATACTTGTCTCACATGGAAGACTAGTCCATTAGTTGCTGGCGGCCTGTTTACTGGAACAATGGTAAAAGCTACGCTTAACACTTTCGCTGCACTATCTCCTAAATTTTCATTCTTTATCTATGTACGTGTACATACATAAACGTTATTACAGCTGCGACCTAAACCGCGAACATCGAGAAGTTAGTTGACTAAAGTTGTAACATTGTTCGTGCAACACATTCTAAGTGCTACCTACGTTATTGTATTAAACTTAGATAATAGTCGGTGCACTTAAGGATGACACAGTAATCGTATAATAATTTATTGATAATACAACAATTACATATATTGATAAAAGTTTTGATAAGAATTATTATTATTATTTTTTAATTACAGCTTACAAGATTGTGTTTTCTACTAAATATCTATAAGTATCTGTGTTTTCTCACAAATATCTAATTATAATTTGAACATATATGTAAGGTTAAACACAGAGATAAATTTAACATAGTATTACAAGAAGATTGCATTCGCGCGCGCGTAAAATGGTTTTCTAATGACAATTAAAAATTGCGGCACTTGTTTATTAAATTTTCTTTGCATGTGTATGTGTGCAATAATATTAAAATTGCTCTTCGCTATCGAAGCTTGCCGATATATCGTAGCGACGCATTTCCTTTTTATTGAGACAAGCGAGCTTCGACGATGATTTCTATTATTCGCTTGACGGAAGATTAAGTAGACACGACCTAAAATTGTATTAAACGTCGTCATATCTGTCGTCGGAAGTCCGATAAGTCTCTGAGATGAGATCATGTACCAAAATATATATACGTATATGTATTTATAGATGTCGTGATTATATCGGCGTAAATATTATTTCGAGATAAGAATAATATAGTTACAACTGCGTCACGCGATGCATATCGACGAATCACTGCAAAACGATGTTACATATCGGTCTACACGGCTACTATCAAGCTACTCCTATCAAGCTTATGAAACATGTTCGGAAGTAATTAAAGTCCAACGCATGTGAACTAGTTACATTACGTACTATGTTATGACGAAATGGAGATACATGTGTGGCTTCAGTTCTGGGTTTAGATGTTCTGTTTGTACGTCCTTTTCGTGAATTACTGTGGTCCCAGAATCGCGTGTGCCAATCAAACAGCGTTTGTACGAGTGCCTACACAAGAAATTAATAGTTATTGATTATTTGCATGCATAATATGTTTTGAAACCGCGCAAAAAAATATATTATTATCGTTTTATATTCTTTAATTTTCGTTATGCAAAATATTGCTTTCAATTATACAAAAATATGTAAATACGCTTTTTTTTCTTTTTTAGTTTAGCAAGACTGAGTCAATTAGCTGAATAAAAAAAGTCTTAATTTATTTTTAATGATAAATTGTGTTAAGTGAGTGAGTGTAATAAACAGTTTTATATAAATTTGGATGTTTGACTCGCTGTCGAGACAGATTAATAATGTATATGGAAAACTGACTGTGTGACACATATAGTACGTTAGTGTGATACTATACACAGTATATACTGAGAGGGAGACTCGGCTGGAGATTTATATTGCTGACATAAAAGCGAAGGTCGGTTTTCAATTTCCGATTGAATTTGAAACAGTGCACAATCAACATTGTGCACTATCTTTGCAAAATATACCACCCGCTCGCTCTTTCGAAGAGCCTTGCGTAAATATTGGATCAATGCAAGTCGATAATATTGAAGAACGTACCATTCGTCACTTTACGAAACTACAAACATACCTCGACACATTACAAATATCCGTAAAAAAGCCTGGTCTATTTTTATAAGTACGTATAAAAATATGCTAATACATACTATGCTCGTATCTTTGTCATAATCTATTCTCACCTGTGGGTGCCGAGTGTGTTTACTCTATAAGTATATATTTCTATTAAAAGTATTTCTATTTTTTGAATACGTGCACGCGAAATTTGGATATTTTTAAATTTACCAAAAAAGATTATTTTATCGTTTGAAATTAACCTACCAATTGTTACAGCGGTGTACTTTTAGACTAAAAATAAATTTAAAAAACAGAATAAATTAAAGTTTCAAGAAATATCAAAATTTTGTAATCAAGAAGATCTTGTTCGTTTTATAAATAAATATATTCCATAAAACAATATAACCACGTTTTTTACAACACATGTTTGTGAATTATAATAAAAAGACATACATAAAATCGCACAATTTTATAAAAAAATACGCTTTCCATTTTTTAATTTTAATATTATGTATAAAATATGTATAAAATATTAATTAATGCGTAATATCTTTTGTAATCTCCCCTGCGCGTTCATAGGACAATCAAGTTATGTATTTTTATTGTTTGCGCTGTACAATGTATGTGTAATTAAATCTAAATGTTTATGTCAAAATAAAAGCAATATGCGACAATAATGCAGTTTTTCTTAAACTATAATTGAATGAAAACTGATATAGCTCTTATATAGATAATGTGCACATTTGCATATATATTATTGTTATTCTTTCACATATTAAAAAAAGAAAAATAAATTAAATATTCACTTGATTGAAAATCATATAATACGAGAAGTATTTTTATGAATTATATTAAACTGATAAATAAAAAAATCGCGTTTTTCAAAATAATATATGTAAATAATTTTTCTGTAGTATATAAAGACACAGAGATATAAAAGTAGCAGCTAGTACGATACTGCTCTCTGCTATATTGATCCACGTGTGGTTCTACCTCTTACTATCTTGATTTTAACTGCGTTCCAATATTCACTGCCACTAGTATTAAAAATCTATATTTCACGTTACATGTGCTATAGATCTTCAGTATTGACAGTAAATATCGGAACGTAGCCTTTGATTGCCACTAGAGAGTCTCCCAGGGAGAGGATCGCAAACTCGTGACGTCACTAGGCAGCTTTTTCCTCTGTCTAATCAGAAGCGACTGTCTTTCTGAGAAACTCTATAGTTCAGTGTAGAGAACCTCTCAGGAAGAGTCACAAACTCGTGACGTCACTGGGTAGCTTTTTCTTTTGTCCAATCAAAAGCAACTGTGACGTCACAAATTTGCGACTCTCTTTCTGAGAAGCTGTCTAATCGCCACAAAGCCGGTAAAACAGGATGGCGTCTGTCAAAATGGCTGAACATTGATAGTAAAAGTTTGATCTGACGAAGGAAAATTATTCAAGTTCACGTGAATTAATCATTCGTATCACGCCTATAACGCGTGGATTTATTTTCCTGAGGACATGTTGTCATCTGGTAAACGCAGCTTGTCCAGAGAAGACCTCAAAACCGCGGATAAAGATGAAAAAGTGAGTATACTTCTCGTTCGTCATTATATCAAAGGCACGCGAGAAATAAGCAACGCTCTGAAGCTACGTCACACTTGGCGGGAAACTTGACACGTGTTTGAACTATTTTGAACTGTTTCGCAGGAGTCGCTATTGGAGCATGACAGCGATCTCGATGAGGAAATGTTATTCACGTAAGCTGGAGGATTCACAATTGAAGAAAATTCTTGTAAAAATGTCGCAAGTGCCAAGTTTTAAGGAAAACCTCATAGAAAGTAACAAAAATATTTGTTTGCCAAAAAAATAATTAATAAAATGTAACTACACAGTGTATGCTGTAATATTTTATATAGGCGCCGCTTATTAAAAATATTACTTTAAATATAAAAAGCATATATAGAAAAAAGGAAGTATTATGCTTATATAAAATACTGTAATATGTTGCATAAGCTTATATATACTTTTTATATTTTGATGTAAAAGTTACTTTTATTAAAAAATGTTATATTTGACAATGTTGACTCTTGCGGAATATTTTTACGGAAGTTTCTTCAGTTTATTCGGATGTACTGATATACGATACGCATTTGCAGTCGACCGAGCACGTCAAGTGAAGATGCAAACATTAATGGAAAAATGGACAAGTAAGATCATAAAGATATATTGAACCTTAATTAAAGTAAAACCTAAATTATATTAAATATAATTGTTGAAACTATATCGAATACAATTTTTGAATATAATTGAGAAAAAAGAATTATGTTTAGATTTAGAAAGTTTTTTTTCTATCTTGTAAAGTTTGAGTTGAGTAATTTTATGTAATTCTTTTCGGCGTATTATTTGTATATTTGCAGCGTCAGGATACAGATTCAAGAAGTGACGGACGTGATGCGGGACAATGTTCAAAAGGTGATGGATCGTGGTGAGAGGCTAGAGGATCTGCAAGAAGCGAGCGATCGTCTAAGCATGGCAGGAAACGAATTCAGGGAAGCTGCAAAAAAAGCACAACGCAAAGCGTGGATGCAGAACGTCAAATCGAGGATCATCATTATCAGCGTTACTGTGATAATCGTGCTTTTTATCGTTGGTAGGAAGTAACAGCGTATGGAATACTATTACTATTAAATAATATCACTCGCACATGAATTTTTTTCTTTATAAAATATCTTACGTCTGTCTTTTACGTCTCTTTTTCTGTCTAAATATTTTTTTTTTTAAATGATTTTATAACACAATTTGCAAGTAATATTACTGTCAAAGTTTTTCTTATAATGTCTAGTAGCAAGAACATAATACTGCATTAATAATACTTGTAAAAAGGAAATAATATTTTGTAATTAACGCACACAAAATTCGGCAAATGTGAAAATCTACTTGTGAGTTACGAATAATTAGGTTTCTCGTGACGCATTATTTATAATAAGTTAATTTTTCAATATGCAAATTTTTTTTAAATTGTATTATACTCTAATTCGACGCTATTTCGACGTAACATCGGTATTTAAATAATGCTTTTTGTTCACTTCGTAATTTGCAAACTAATAATGTTTGAAATGGTGAAGTGCCGATAATAAATTGAACGTCGAGTCGATGTAAAGCAACATTTTACAATATTATTTAGTCAGATTAGCGCGTGTCGTTTTCAGTTCTGGACATCATGGTGCTTTACCTGGTTCTCAGATAGCGAGCACAATGTCTCTAGCTACGATTGTTTAAAACATAAGGTATATAATCTTCCGCTTTTTAAATTTTGCATAAATAACTACGTTTAGAGCTACAATCATCGCGAAATCGGAGAGAAAAAGTTATGAAATATATTTTAAACGCGAGATTAGCAAGAGATTATTCAAATATTAATAGATATTTTGTTGATTGCGTTTATTTTCTCACGTTCTCATTGCATTATCATTGTCAGTAAATTAATACGTACGACTTTAAATTTTAAATTTCTTTCTTTCTTGATTTTTTACAGTATCCATTGTCGTGAAGTATACATAAACCTTTGACTGAGGAATATATACCTAACATCCGACTGAGGAATCGCCGAAGTATCTTCTCTTTTGTATATTGATATCTTCCAAACCACATATGTACATTATATAGCTATACATAGCTTCTGTAAGTTATAAATATATCTTCTGTTATATTTTCGTGTAAAAAATGTTATTTCATTTTTATACAACACCGTGCAATCTGCTGTGAAGCTGCACTCATTTTTATCTCACACGAGCAATTAACTAAGAGATGGTTTTAGGTCTTGGCTGCAGTCACATTGAGTTATTAACATTTATTAATGCATTTTTTTATTAATTTTCTGGTATTGTATGTTAATTTTACACAATTATTTCTTTTTTGCTGATAACATCAGAATACAATGAAACACACACGATACACTTAATGATATTATTTTATCTCGAAAAATACATTTTATATTATCTGCATAATTCACGCGTCTTCTCATAAATTTATGCTACAAACTTGTTTTCTAATTATCAATAAGGTCTCACTAAGTATAAATCTAAATATTTTTAAGATAAATTACCGTTCTATATTGTGCACATCATCACATGTAACAGGTAAATACTTAAGATTTATAAAAAGATATAACATCTATTGTAGAAATTTAATGTTTATAGGTTATTTACTAACACATCTGAATCCAATCACAAGATTTAATATCTTCTATAAAACATCTATTCTTATTATTTCTCGGCTTTATTTATATAACTCAAATTATTATAAAAATATGGGATTTTCTTAATAATAAGTATTCTCTTATACAAAAATCACTTCTTCTAGTAGTGAAATCTGTTGAAAGCAGACATTGAAACGTCAAAAAGGCAGCAATTGGCAGCAATGTGCAGTAGATATATAAAACGTGATGATATACGAAATGTTTTTACTCTTACGCTTATATAACATAATACGCATCGCATAAATGATTAAATCATATTCTATAAATTTTATGTTTCTCTTTTTTTAGCCAGCTATATTAAATTATTACAAAACAAAAGATTCATCATTCAAATATCAGCAGCAATACGTATAATTATTTCTAAATAACGTATTTTTTGTTTGTAAAATATGCATAGCAAAGTTTGTATAATTTCTCTTTTTTGATGTGTAACTAATACATCATGTATAACTAATACATCAGATTGAACACTTAAATACTTTCTAAAACAACTTAATAATTAAACTTATATATATGTGTGTGTAATTATAATATATACAATAATTTTTAGTTATCTTGTAAAGAAGTTAGATATAGAACATATTTTATTAACCAATTCGGCTTATTAAAAGTTTGCAATTTTGAAGCAGATAGTGATCACGTATGGAACAATGTTGTACGTGACAAGAGTTTATATAGTGACCTACAAATTGCTACGAACGTGCGAGAGAATCCGTGTCTGTTTGAAGTAATCAGTTCGTCTAATATCGATATCTACGCTAATGATATGTAGCGGCTTTTGCCCTATCATGTCGATACGATGTGTGTGTTTTCTTGTTTATCTCTTTCGTCTTATATATAATATTCATTATCAGTTTGAAGACCGATAAGAGTGTCTTAAACATGCTCTACTTTCTTCTACACACATATTTAGTTTCTCTATATTTTTTTAATTTTTGTCATCATATCTTTTTACACACTCATTAAAGATATATATATATATATCTATATTAGCGTCGCCGATTAGTATTAATTACAAATATATGTATGAATATACTTGTGCACACTGATTAGCACGTTATTATTTGTCAAACATTTTATGTGCAATTATTCAAAGATCGAGTACATAGTCCAGTCTACATACTCTTTGTGCTTTCGGAGCATCCCCGCCTTTGAGAGATCAGTTATGCGCATGTGTCGAAGTTTTTCACGTGCATCAGCTATCAACTTTCATCAACCCCACCGCTTCGGAGTAGTCTCTTAAGCCAGCTAGTGACTTCTAATGTCTGTTCACGTTGTGCCGGTTAATGTCTGTCCCCGTCCTAAACGTGGGGAGACGGTAGCACGATATATGTTGCCACGTTCTGCTGCGGTTTCATTTGCAAAACGGCATCCGGGTATATCAGTTCTCCAGCTTAACGATAAGCTCACGTTGTTTTCGCGATCGGCATTTATGAGTTATACGCGACCGACCTGAAGTCGCTCGCGCCATTTCAAACGTCCTGAATAAATTTACTGTTCTGAGTTTGCAGAACAAGAGAGCACGAACGGAAATCACAATGATGGATACGCAACAGCTTGTTATCACCGTACTGAGTTTGCTACTCGGCGGATTTCTACTCACCGGAAGTTGCTGGCGTCTTATTTACGTGCTGTACAAAACGTTGCCGAGAGATCTCCTGTGAGTATATGAATGAATACGCAAACACACACATAGGTAGAGGAGGGAGTAATATGATGCTCCAATTAGCAGATGTGTCACTTACTATTAACAAGTGCACTTTTTTGCACAACACGATCACATCCGCTGCCGTAAATAGCTTCTCGCGAAATAGATATTTTGTCCGTCCGAACTAAGATATTTTGAGGATTTTTGTCGTATTTGCATTGTACTTCGGAGCAATTGATAAGTATGCTAAACGACAGACAGATAGTGACAGTAGTATGACATTGCTTGTTGTTGACAAAAAATTCTTCAGAAGAACAAATGTCAAACTCTAGCTCATTATCGCACGTGGTATGCTTGACAGATCGCCATACTCATTTATGACATCAATGATTTCAATGTTGCGCAAAAATTTTTTTTCACCGAGTCATATTTTTATATTTAAAAATAAATAGAGATTGTAATAAAGAGACATATCTATAAAGAGACGAATAAGGCGGATGAGAGTAATTCAAAGCTCAACTTAATAACATTTTGATTATTGCAACAACAGAAATTTGAGCTGGTATTGTCAAGAATTACAGAGAGCGTCTATTTTGACAAGCTGTCATAAACACTAAGTGCAATGATAAACCAGCAATTGATGACATTTTATTCTTCTGAATAATAAAACAACGATAACAGCAATGTGATATTACTATCTGTATTTTTGCATTTCGGATACTTATCAATCGCACTTTATATTTTCTCTGTGAAAAGTTTTCCATACGTGTATTATATTTTTCTCGATCAAATGTATGAAAAGAGAAAGAGAGGAAATGAATGATTACAGCAATTTTGTTATACTAGTTAAAAATGACAAATTTTTATTAGATCGCGTTATCTCTCAAGAGTAGCATAAAAATATCTTATCCTTGAAGTAAATTTTTATGACTCATATTACGGATTTGCTTTTAATGCTCGGAATGCAAAACTACTAGTTGCATTCTCTTTCTGTTTTCTTCTTTTACATGTACAAACCTGTTATATGAAATTATCAGCAACTACTTGCTGCTTTGCCGTATTTAAACGCCTGATATGTCGACACTATAATTACTATTTACTCGGTAATAACCAAAAAACTATTATATCTTTGTCATTCTTGTATTAAAACTTTTATCTGAAAGTTATGTACATATACAAAATGTATATTTACAAAATCTTACTATAACAGAAACAATTGAATATTTTGAAAACAAAGCAATTCACAAGTTTTGACAAGTTGTAGAAGAACGTAAGTTGATCATCTTAACTTGTCAATAATTCAAAATCATTTAAATCAACTATAATAATTTTTAAATAAATAAATAAAAACTTCTATTTTTTTAACAGAATTTGATAGATTACTTAATTTTACGTAGAAAAGTACTAGGTATTAGGATGTGATAAAAAATTAATGATTTCGAAGATATTTAAAACACAATAGTGTTACGAAGTGCGTATATGTTGGTTTTTCTCTCAGTCGAACTCAAGGCCACGAACGAAGACGTGAGAAGCAGCGGTTTTGTGCGTATATGTATTATATTTGTGTGCGTGCACGCATGCATGTGAGTGGTATGAAATATTTTCCGAGATGATGTTCTATTAAATGTTACAAAAAATTCATTGAAAAGTTTGAATGTGTATTCAAGTGAGTAAATAGAAAATTTTGAATACTTTCTAAACATGAATTAAATTATTGACCATACAACAAGGTTAAGATCATTAACTTATATATATATCCTTTTTCAAACCCTACAACTTTCGTTTGAGTCACTCTTTTATCACTGTTTTGTCGCTTCATTTTTAAGATTTTCTACTTTTTTCATTAAAATGAAACAATTTGTAGAAGTTTTTAAAAACACTTATTTTATTAAGCGCGCAATGTATTTGATATAAAATACTAAAATGTAAAATGCAATATATAAAACAATATATTTTTTTAAATTAGAGATATCCGTAATTCTCAATTTTAAATTTGTTTCTTAACAACGTTAGATAAAAAACTTACAAATAAACCAAGAGATTAATCACACACAGAATTATATCAAATTAAAGATGGAGTTTTGTTTAGTAAAAAGTACAACAAAAAACTGCAGTTTTCACATTTTGTTAGACAGTTTAGGTGAATAATGACAGAGTAGAGTAGTATGTGTTTGCGTGACATACATCACGCGCGTGTCTTGTTGCACTAACCAATTGCAAGAGAAAGGACATTACGTGAGGGTGCTTAACAAAGGATGTATTATCAATTTAGAAATCGTCTAATGTGACATTTTGCTTTTAAAAATGTTTTGCTTTTAAAATTGTTATTTGAAAAAATCTATATATCACTATATACATCTTGTTGTCTGTAACAATATGTATTATTCTTTTGTTCGTAAATTATATTTAAACTTTTAAGCTTAAATATAATTGTAACAAAAATTTAATGTTCTAAATTTTTATTAATAAAATATTTTTTTACTATAAAACAAATTAAGTTGTCAAATAAAATGTTTTAAAATTTTTTAGGGGTGGTTTCCGATTTCTACAAGTTAGCTTTCTCCTTTGGTGGTGGGAGAAAAAAGAATATACAGTTGCAAAGGTTTTCTCGAAATATGCAATGGCTCATCCGCACAAAATCGCTTATATTTTTGAAGATAAAGAATGGACATATGAACAGGTATTAATAATCAGACGCATAGATGATTTGCATTCGTACGTTTGCAGTACGTTGCGCTTTTAACACTTGCGTTGATGACTGTCAATGGCAGGAGTATTAGACTTCATTACTTAAACGGCGATAACGATTACATCTGCATGCAAATCTCTTGTGAACTAGTCGTAGCTTCTGTAAAATATCAATTAAATGATGTTTAAAAATCGTCTTGAGCGCGCAAAGAATTTTTTAAATTTTATGTGTATATTGTTTCTATTTATGTTATTTGCAAAACTCTAAAGAAATTATCAACTATATTACAATATATTTCTTAAGAAATAAATATTTTTGCGTATAATAATTTTTTACGTCTGAAAAATATAGTTGGAACACTTTAGCAATCGCATAGGACGATATCTGCGCACTAGACCATATTCCCATTTTGACAGTATGGCCGTTTTTATGGAAAACTGTCCTGAATACGTCGGTATTTGGTTGGGTCTAAGCAAAGGCGGTTTCGTCGGAGCTTTAGTGAACACGAATCTCCGACACGATGTGCTCTTGCACAGCATCACTAGTGCTGGCTGCAAGGCCATCATCTTTGGGTCCGAATTGAAAGACGGTAAGACTTCAATTTACGCTTTTTGTATCTTGAAAGATCGGAAATATTATATTTCCGATGAAATGAACAGAAACATGATTCTCATATTTAGTACTTACATTTTTCAAAATGATAAAATAAAAAATATTGCAAGGATATTTTTTATTAGCCATACAGCATATATAATTTATATAACAAAAACAAATAAGAAAATCGGGGAGCCTAAAGTCCTGGGTGAAGGTGAACATCAAATAAAACAAAAGTCTATGTACTTAAGTGGACGTTTCGATCTCTTTAATGCAGATCATCTTCAGCACTGTTACAAAAATAGAAATATACAGAAATCACATAAATAAAATAAAATGTAAAAAAATTTGGCTGAAAAAAGTATGCCGTCCACCTTCACTCAAGACTATTTTTATTTGACATCCATTTTCACTCAGGACTTTAGGCTGTCCGGTTTTCTTATTTGTCGTAGTTTTATTTTATTTCCTTCGAGCCGTATTTATTAATATTAATTTATAACAAGTTTATGAATATGGTTTATGAATATTCAAGTTTTCAAATATGGTCATAAATTTTTTTTACATGCAAAAATACGCGGGAGTAAAAAATTGCATATTTGCACAAAGCAAAGAACATATTTTAATATTATTCTTGATGGAAATGTTTTTCGACGTTTTTTAAAAAGTTTTTATAAATACAAAAAATCTGTATATATAAAATGCAAAACTACTAATGTTGTCAACATTGACGAAGTTTCACATGTCTTTCATATTACAAAACTAATGTCAATATTAGCATTTTTATATCCATCGTGATTATCATGATTATTTAGTTTTACTCTGGTGAATGCAGTTACATATAAATTGTACATGACTCTCTTTCAATGCGTGACTTTGTATTACGTAAAACTAATATTCGTGTACATTACAAACATTATCGAAGCTTGTCGTGTGCAGCGATTCGTGACATCAAGAGTAAAATACCTAACATCGAGCTTTACCAATGGTCGGAGTCAGCGGACACGTCGATTCTGGATGGGGCAATCGATCTCAACACGGAAATCAGCAGCATTAAACCCGACCCTCTTATCGTCCAGCTTGAACATTCAAGTCCGCGGGACAAACTCATTTATATCTATACGTCTGGCACGACGGGAATGCCAAAAGCCGCCGTTATCAATAACTTGAGGTGAGCAAAATTATTAATGCGACATTGCGGTGTACAAATTTACTGAAAATGTAACGTATGTATACACACTCATATATATATATATTTAAAAAACTACTTTTGTATTTTATCAATTTATAAAAGAAATGTATATATTTTAATATATATATATCTACTTTTATAAATTATTGAAAATACAAAATTAGGTTTTTTTTTTAAATCACAGTAAGTTCTGTTTTTTAATTCACACTTTTCCGCTTTTAGGTATATGTTTATGGTATGTGGCACAAAATCGATGCTTAATCTACGCTCCGACGATCGAATTTATGATCCACTGCCTCTTTATCATACCGCAGGCGGCATACTTGGAGTAGGTCAGGCACTTTTACGAGGCATCACAGTTGTGATTCGTAGGAAATTCAGCGCATCAAAATATTGGTCAGATTGCATCCATTACAAATGCACTGTAAGATTATTCAATTGTTTTATCTATATAATATTTGAAAATTTCATTAGAAATTGAAAGAAAACTTTTCATATAGTATAGAATAGTAAGAAAACTTTTCGAACTATTTTGAATTGTATTTAGTATTGTTTATGTTTTTGGAATTTATATACATCAAATTTATTAATAGTAAAAGTATATTATATATATATATATATATATATATATAGATATAGCAAAATATAAAATTAATAAAATATAAAATTTATAATTAAATAAAATTGTACATATAAAATTGTACATTACTCTCTTAGTATATTTAATTATCAATAAAAGAAATAATACGGCCAATAAGTGTATATAAAATATTCAAACTATAATTTAAATTAAATGTAATTCAAAAATCTTTATTGGATGCTTGATTTGCATTATGTAGAATTATGATATAGATTCTTGTGATTTTTTTATGATTTTACTTTAAACAGCAATCATTGCAAGAACACACCACGAAACCGGATTTTTCAAACCGGATTTTTTGCAACTTTGAACGCTTGAAATCCGGCTGTTACAACACCTATTTAGTACCTAAATTATACCATTTTAATGTTTAATTTTTTATAAAAATACATCAAAAAACTCTTGCAAGAAAACCTTGACCAGGTGTCAAATCTGGATTTACCGCATGCCATGCAAATCCATGTGCCTTTCCAATTCAGTTACTAGATACTTCATACAACTCAAGCATTCAATAGATAGATTGTTGAATTAAAAATTGGCAGCAAATTAAATTCAATTCGAATTGTAGTTTAAATATTTTGCACGTACATCTCTTAGCTTTTATTGGCTGTATTAATTTCTTTTATTGATAGTTATATAAACAATTAGAGATGTTATATATATATGTATATAACTTTACACTAAATTTCTTATTTACATGTTATATCTCGATGATAATACTTGAATGATAATACTTGAATTATAGAATACAGATATGTTTCTTCACATCGTATAAATAAATTTTTTGTTTTCATTCATTTCGATAATTGCAGTATAAATAAAAGTAATATCTTTATTTTAGACAGCACAATATATTGGTGAGATATGTCGGTTTCTTCTCACCGTTCCGCCAAGTCAGAACGATAGGTCACATAATGTGCGCTTAATGTTCGGAAACGGCATGAGGCCGCAAATTTGGGAATCGTTTGTTAAAAGATTTGGTGTGAAGCAGATAGGCGAGTTTTATGGGGCTACTGAAGGAAATTCAAATCTTGGTAATTTCTTTTTATGTTTATGGCTCCAAAAATATTAATTTTAAAAAAGATTTACTTGTAATACATATATTTAATGTTTAAATATCTTTATCTTATTTCTTCAACTTGTTAGGTGTTGTTTATAACGTTGATTTATAACGTGTTTACAAATATACATTTCTCACAATACATATCTTGATATTATTTTACAAATACATATTTTATGACTTGCAGTTAATATTGACAATAAAGTCGGAGCTGTTGGTTTTCTTCCGAGATTTGCTTCTAGCCGTTTGTATCCTGTTGCATTGTTGAAAATTGATGAAGATACTGGAGAACCGTTGAGAGGACCAGATGGACTATGCATACAATGTAAACCTAGTATGTATACCATTGAAAATTTGTATAAAAAAAGAAATAACGTTATAACACGTGCAATAAATATATTTATATAATATATTTATTATAATATATATTTTAAAAAACTGTTTTTTGTTTGCATTATTTTGACAGAAAAAAGTTCGAGATTTACAAACATTCGTGCTTCTATTATTTTTGTATTATTTATATAGACGAAGCTGGTATTTTTGTGGGCAAGATTAACCCGAAGAAAGCGATCAACGACTTTAGCGGCTATGCAGACAAAAAAGCCACGCAGAAAAAAATTATACGCGATGTCTTCGTAAAGGGAGATAGCGTTTTTAATTCTGGTCGGTAATAGAAAAAACAATATTTGTATGTCTTATTACAATTTATCTTTCTATAGCATGATTTAATAACTGAGTTTCTTGAACAGGTGATATTTTAGTTATGGATGAACTCGGATACTTTTACTTTAAAGACAGAATTGGTGATACGTTCAGGCACGTAAAAACATACCTAGAATTTAATTATTTATTTTTAAATTATGTAAAAATATTTTTTTTCTTGATAAATTTGTAACAATACTTAGAATAAAAATATTATTATATATTACTATAATTGCAGATGGCGAGGTGAAAATGTTTCTACTACAGAAGTCGAAGCTGTCGTGAGTAATGTGACAAGTCTCAAAGACGCCACTGCGTATGGTGTAGAGGTAAATAGCAATTATATTAAATATATACCGTAGCACTTAAATAACAATTAATTTTAAAACTTTACTAAATCCTGCATGCTATCTCTGGATCTCTCTTTGTTAATGTTATTAAAATGTCGATGAAAGATGAAAATCTTAATATTGTGCATAATTTGTAATTTTTCAGGTACCTGGAAACGAGGGTAAAGCGGGAATGGTGGCAATATATGATCCAGAAAATTCTTTGGATTTGAAAAATTTGGCAGAAAAATTGCAGCAAACTCTACCAACCTACGCCAGACCTCGGTTTCTTCGTATTTTGTCAGATTTACCAATGACAGGTAACAATTTGAATTTTCTCTATTTATCGACACACACATAGATTTAATTCAATTTGATATACTGGTGTAATTGTTTATTATCATGTTTATGTGAACAGGAACGTTTAAACTGAAAAAAAAAGATCTTCAACAAAGTGGTTTTGATATTACGAAGGCAAGTTTTGTTATGCATGTTTAAGAGTGCTAATTAGTTTTTCTGAGTTTAAAATATACTCTTTTAGTTTTTTAATATACTCTTTTAGTTTTTTTTTATAGATAAAACGAATAGCGAGATTTGATTATAATAATTTTTTCAGGTTAAAGATCCGATTTATTTCTTAAAGAAGGATGCCTATGTTAAACTGACTGATGAATATTATAAAGATATTATTGAAGGAAGAATACAAGTGTAATTCTATTTCAGATAAAACTAAAACTTGTGTAAAGAATACAAAAAATAAATAAAACTAAAACTTGTATAAAGAAAACTATCAAATATTATATTATAAATACAATAATATTATATTATTATAAAATTATAATGATTTTTACTTCTTAAAAAAGTGAAAAATCTTGGATAATTATAACTGATATTTTTTTAGTTTACATAAACTATTTATATGACAAAATTGTAAATCTAACAAAATATATTGATATTTTATATCTTTGTTAAAATAAGTTGCAATATAGAAAATAATACATTGTAAAAACTAAAATATAACAAATATCAAAATTTGTATATTTCTTATCAAGTTACTTTTTCTTTCGACCGTCTGGTGTACATGTATCGCAATTGGATTTGTACGCACGCGCAACTTATGTATCTTCAGTGATTCTCATTTTATTAGCAATTTAATATAATCTTTTTTAAAAGTAATTAATTTAATTTGCGATTGTATTGCGCAAGCAAACTAAAATAGTGAAATGATGAATAATTTCAAAAATGTTTATGTTCTCTGTTTTACCAATATATTTTGTTTATTATCAGACAAATATAAAAAAATTATATAAATATAAAATACTTGCAATTTTTATACTACCATATTACCATATATGATTAAAATATATTGTTGCCATCGTAATTGTTTATACATTATTTTAAAAATGTCAGATTTGTTTTTAACATGAATGTCTGTTACAAAGTAAAGTACGAATTGCTTTAATAGAAAACAGTTTGTACAAAGTGTAAATTAAAAATCCCAATGTTCAAATTTGAGTTTTAAAGTGACTTTTAATAGCTTTGCAAATATTGACCTTGAGTAAAGCATAATTATGAATTACGTAAAGTAACAATGTTAACATTTTGATTGAGAACCTTCATATTCTTGTTGAGTCGGAATTGAGAATATTCGTCGGGCCTTTCAGTTGCAGTCACTCACTGGCTGGTGACAGTCAGGTACGAAATCGGTGTTATTAGAACTGCTATTTTAAGACGTAAACTGAAACTACTAATTGTAAGACTGTTAAGACGTTAGGACGATTTCGATTCAGTATCTGCTCTACTTGCCTACGAGAGGTGATACAATTATTATCAAATACTTTGTGTGTGTGTGTATAAATATATATACATATATGTATGTACATATATTTATACACATATATTATATAAACATATATTATAAAAACAAATATATTATAAAAACAAATATAAAATAATTTTGGAAATATGTATAATGTATGTGAAGAACTTTAAAATGCTTCAGATAAGTGTATCTGTTCTCTTCTGAGTGATATAAAGTAGTCTCTTATCAAAGAGCTCTGCTTGATTTATTAGTGGAAAATTACCTGTGACGTGAGCAGAAAAAAGAAAGATTGATGCAATTTATTTTTATAATAGGTTTTAAAACAAAAAAAAAAATTTGCAACACTGCTGAATTATTTGCAGAAATACAATTAAATTTTGTTTAGTTTATTCAAAAAAATCGGAAAAAATATCACACGTTTTACAATATTTCTGCTTTCATCAATATATTAAATTAAATTAAATTGTGAGACTAAAACGTTGAAATGAGAAAAAATAAAACAAAGAAGTAGCAACTATTATTAAAGATATATTTTTTAAAGATATGTAAATACGTGTACATGTTTATTTTTGTTAATATACCTTGCCTCTTTCTCTTCTTATCAATTTCAGTAACACAATTTATCAGCGAACATAATGGACAACAACAAATTCTACTTCGCTATAGATCGTGGAGGTACGTTTACCGATGTATTTGCCAGGTGTCCTGGAGGCAAAATCGAAATTCTGAAATTGCTTTCGGAAGATAAACGTTACACAGACGCACCGGCCGAGGGCATACGTAGAATATTGCAACAGGTAAAATAAACATATATGTATAGTGATTTTTTAAGAAAAAAAAATTTTTTTTTAAATGCTGTTGAAGATTAAAGTAAAAATAAATAAAGATGGATTTTTTTAAATAAAATAACTGCGATGTTCTGTGAATTACCTATATACATGCATAACATAAGAAGAATTACCAGATAATAATATGTTTTTCTGTATTAATTGTAGGAGTCTAATGTTAAAATGGAACAAAATTTGGACACTTCTAGAATAGGATGGATTAGAATGGGAACGACAGTTGCCACTAATGCACTGTTAGAAAGAAAAGGTGCGAGAGTGGCGCTAATAGTAAACGAAGGTCTTGAAGGTCTTTTGGACATTGGTAATCAATCTCGGCCGGATATATTTGATTTGGTTAGTATATAATTAAATGTAAAATCAAAGAAAGGCAAAAAAATTGCGAAGCCTATAGTCCAGGATGGAGGTAGACATTCAATTTAACGTAAAGAACAACAGTGTATTTCGGACGTTTCGATCATTTATTATTGATCATCTCCAGCACTGTTAAATACAAGGTATATAATTAGAAGTAAATTAAAATTGAAAATTATAAAATAAAATATAGACAGAATTGGTAGATTAAATAATAAATAAAATAAAATAAAATAAAATAAAATAAAATGTAACTTTGAATAAACGAGGCGATATATTTTTATTTGAGAGAAGCTAATACAATGCTGAGTGTCTAGCGCCGACTACTCCTTGTCGCAAATCACTTCTTCGAAGAAACCTTCGATACGTCTTCGTAAATCCCTTCTCTCTTCAGTATTATTAAAACGGTTGATCATACAAGATGAGAAATACAATACACGAGAAATACAATACACAATAGGAGAAGCTCTTAAGCGATATTAAAAATGGATTCCGAAGACCTCGTGAAATAGTCAATGGTTAAAAATAAAGGG